>WAAG01045917.1:0-14198 GCA_013390105.1 Tichodroma muraria
GCTGTAAAGGAGAATAAACTGGGTCCCTTTTCATATTGCTAAATGTTTGTGTCTTGGCTCATTTCTACCCCTAATGAGAGGTCTGCTGCAACACAAGCTGATTTCCCCAGCTGTGGCAAGTAGTGGTTGCTGCTGCTGAAGGCACTAAGGTCTTACCTTGTCTTCTGCAATTGCTGCTGCTCTCCCTGAGCTACTCCCAAGGATGGTGCTGACAGTGCCAGCTTCAAGTGACCCTCCTGGGCTGCCCTAAATTCCTCCCTCTTACCCACATCCTCTGGTAACACCCTGGCAGGTGGATTGGCTTGATGTTCGTGGCATTTCATTAAAAAGCAAAAGACAAGGGCAGGAAACATCAAAGTGGGAAATATCAAACCCTGGTGCTGGTGGCAGCTCATTAAAAATATGCAGCTAGCAATGAGAATTTCAAGCTGATGGGTTGATGCTTATTTACTTGAAATTGCATGCTGAGAGCTACTGGAAATGAGATAATTCTACTTGTTTAATGTGAATTTGCATAGTACTTTGTTAAGTTTGTAATACCGGGATATCCTTTTTTTTTCATCCCAAATGGCTCCATTTGGGCCTTCAGTTGGGAAGCTGTACCGAAGCCCTGGCTTCACTAGGCCTACCAGAGGGCCATTTATTCCCTCGAGAAGTTATCTATGGCAAGCTCCTCTGCTGGAATAAAAGTGTGAGTTGAAAAATGTACAAAAATGATTTGTGCCAAGTGGGTATGAATAGACCGAAATTTGGCTTGAGAATGAACTTGGGAAAGCAGACTGTGTACGTGGACTAGAAGGACTGTGTACATATGCTGCTGGAAATCAGCAATATTGTTTATTCCTCATAATTGTGACAGATTGGAAAATCAGACCAGCCCAAGAAGGAGGAGGATTCTTCTGGCTAAGAGTTTACAATCTGTTTCAGCAGAGGCAGCAGAAATGTCATCTGCCTTTTCATGGCACCTCAGGTGTAAAAAGCCCTGCAGCAACAGGGTTGGAGGATGAGCAAGTGTTTTAGCCAAAGGACTCCCAGGACTGGAGAGATGAGTAACTTTCCTGATGAATTGATCCATGACAAGATACTATTTTCCCTGCAGGACTCTCTTTATCATTCTAGCAGTGAGCACTGACCTTTCTGCATCAAATTACCAAATGCTAATTTGCTAATCTACAAACTGATCTGGGGCTGATGACAAGCTCCAGCCCGATGGTGAATCCCACGGGTGGGGAGATGCCTGTCTTTCTGTCCCCTCCCTGGTCTGCCAGCTGGAAGGGTATCTCAGCAAGCTCAGGTGGAGGTCATGGATGATGCCTCCTTCTTAGAAACATATTTCCAACTGTGATAGGACAAGAGTATTATAGCAGGTAAGAGGTAACTCTTGGGCAAGCCATGAATTCCTGCCCTTCCAGGCTATTTGCATATGCATGCAAGGAAAGGCAAGTGGTCATAGTCAAGGGGAGTGTGCATCAGAAGGGCCTGATTTATTACTCATTATTAGTAAGGTCCAGCCTGTCTTCCATCTTGTGTGCTTGGGACCTGTTTTGCAGTCCCAGGAAGGATGATAAGTACCTGAAGGTGTTTCTGAATGTGCATCTCTATTGCAAGGACCCAAATAAGAGCAAGAAGGAAAGGCAGGAGGTGGTGATCAAAAGTCGGTCCAGTGCAGCACTTCTTTTCTTCTTGTGAGCAGGCTGGAGATTTGCAGCAGCTCCAGAGATCCCACATTTGAGTCTGAAGGTAATTTCTGCTGCAGGTGGAACTTGCTTTCTCAACTCCTAGTGAAGGGTAGCAGAAAGTTTTTTTTTGTGACAATGCAAGGAAAATCCATGGAAGTGCTTCATTAATTTTATCTGAACCGCGTTTCTTAAAGACGTACCAAAGGAGTAGAGGAGCATTTGGGAATGTGTGTGCCTTGAGTTTGGTTAGGATTTGGGTTTGCAATTATGCCAGGTGTTTCAGAGTGTGAAATAGTCAGTATTTAGAAACTGACAGCTGTATTTTCCACCAGGTTTTTAAGGAAAGGAGATTGAAGTGCTTGGTGTGGGTACATATATTTACATACCTTTATACTAGTTTTTTGGGGGGGTTTCTACTTTGATTTTGTCTTGGGGTGATCTGATGATGCTCTATTCACTCATCATCTGCTCCATGCCCAGAAATGGTTGCTGTAGCTGTAAGGTGGGTCTGGGGCAGAGGTTGAGCCTGGGAGCTCTGGTGTGGGTTTTTTCAAAGGCCCCACTCCGGGGTGCAGTGGGGACTGGCATTACTTTGTTGCTTAGCTAGCTTGGGTTTTTTTGTTAGCTCAGGCAAGAAGTTGTTCTGTTTTTTTTTTTCCCCTGGCCTTGGAGGCTGTGACAGCAATCCTTTGGTGGCCTTTGTTTTTTGTCCCTGAACCGTTGGCTTTGGTTCCAGGTCAGTGAGTCGATGGAAGAAGCGCTGGCCATGGACCAGTGGAGACCCGAGAAGCTGCTCTGCCCTTGGGAGACCTGACCTTGGGACAGCTGACCCAGACAAGGAAAGGACCCTAAATTCAGCAGCTTCTTCAGCTGTGGAGACCAACAGAGATCGACCAGGTTTCCATCTGTTTTTTTCCGTGAGCTTCTGCATGAGCTTTTTTCCTTCCCTGAGACAAAAGCCCGTGCCAGTTTGTTCTTCCCTCCCATGTGGCCAGCTGTTATCTTTCTCTTCCCTGGCAGTTTGATTTTCTTTTGTTGTGGTGTAAAGTTCTGACAATTCACTATCTAACATGTATTCTTTTTTTCCCCGTGCCGTGTGGGCACTTTGTCAATAAGTGACNTTTGATCCACTAATATTCATTTCTTATCCATGGAAAGGGATTGCTGAAAACCTTTTCTTTAGAGAAAACACAGATTCTGGAGCATTTTCTCCTAAGCTTGTCTCTAAACTGAGACAAGTCTATGTCTAGAAGTCTCAAAAATAATCCTTTCTGACAAGTTTTGTAGAAGCCACTCTGAGAACAGGGTGACTTTCCTACAGCCTCAATCCTTAGAACATCCACTGAGCAGCTACAGGATCCAGCCCTAGGAAAGCAGCCTTCCTTTTGAGTCCTCCTCTTGTAAAACTCACTTGTCCCCGACTGGAGTTGCAGGAGATATTACACATGGTGTGTAATAATTTCATTGGACAGACTGAACTGGTGAGAGTTTCAAGCGAACTCCCTGTTGAGCCAAGGGGCTGGAGAGAGAGAGGAACCCTCAATGCTGGTTATGTCCCATGGACAAGGCTTCAGCAACACTGCTGGACCAAACCAGGTCAGGCTTTACTCTCCACAGACTGCACACAGTATTCATGCCCTGGCCTGGCAAAGGAAAGAACTTTGTCAAGTAGCAAACTGTGAAGAATTTTAGGAGGATGGGAAAGCCTGGGGATATTTTACTGCTTCATGGAGGTGTGCTGTGGGTGCCTTAGCTGGTCCAGTTCCAGGGGGCACTCACTGTGGAAGTGGTAAAGTGTTTTCTCTGAGTGGAAAAGCTCGTGTGCCCTTGATGGCTGGATGTCTCAGAACACAACATATGGACATGTATGAGAACATTACTGAACAAGGTGTATTTATTCAAAAGCTTTGCTAAGCAGAAAACAGGGAGAGCACAGCTGTTGGAGAGGAGTTACTAGATGCTCTAGAGTTTAGGCTACATTTTGGTCGGCTTTCCTAGGAGCCCTGTGTAGCTTTTAGCATTGCTTTTATTCTTTTAGCTACATGTCTATTTTTTCTTATTCAATTTTTAGCTTATTTTTATATTTTTCTGTGGTTTTGCTATTTCTTGTCAGCTTAGAGTCCTCTATAAAGTTTTCAATAGGCTTTAATCAGTTTGCCCAATGCATTGGTGGGGGTTCCCCTGCCTGAATGTTTGGCTGCTGCAGTGTGTCAGCTCCTGTGCTCACTAGGGTGACCCAGTCCCTGGCTGATTTTTAAGCAAATATTGCCAAATATTGCTACTTCTGTGATTTCCCAACACTCCTGCTCTTTCACTCCCACTATAACACCTCTCTGACATGGCAGAGCTGATCCCTTTCCTTCTTTTTAGTACTCCTGTGGTCTCTGGTACACGATACTCTGACACTGGTGCCAATCTGACTTTCCCCTCTTACCCTTGGAGTTTCTCAGCAACACAAGTTGTCTCCCTCCTTGCATCTTTACCCTGTGTTTGTCCTTTCATACCACTGAAAACCTCGGGAAAAATCCACATTAGGAATTCACTACTTTCTTTTCCATCTCCAAAACTTCAGAAGAGTTTTTAATCTCTGACTTGCAGGTCAGGAGTCCTGTCTGGCTGTTGAAAGCCTCCTGGATCTCCAACAATGTGCTCTGCTCTCTCCCTCTCTCACTTTTTGTTCCTTCCTCTATCCTTCCTTTATGGTCCTATATTTTTTTCTCCTCCTTCTAAGCTGCTGTACCAGTTAAGACTTTCTAACCCCTTGCCCTGGCCCCTTCTTGTTCTCATTCCTCCTCTTTCTTGAGAAAATTGAACATATAATAGTTTTTGGTTTGCTATAAAACCACCCCTTGAACCTGACCTCTGCATTCAAATGTCACCTCATCTCTCAGTTAGTCTGTGCATTGCTGGGGCATCACTTTTATGCCTTCTTTCTTCATCCTCTCATTTTTTTCCAGCTCCATGGCATCTCTTTTTGTCCTGGTTTTCAGCTGTCATTCAATGTTTGATAGTTTTGTACCCCATCCCCTTTGACCACCTCCAGTCAATCATCCCTTAAATTTCTTCTGTCCTGGCTGTGTTTCTCTGACCCTGGTTCTTCCTGCACGCCTCTGGAGTGTAAACATGGGGTCTTTCTGTCTCTCCCTTTTCTGCTTTCCTCCTTTTCCCAGGCCAGGTTGTTGATCTGTGAGATGTTGCTTGCTATTGATGCTAATTGTCGGGTGATGATTTTACTGTCACATCTCTTTTCTTATTCCTTCCCCTTTTTGGCAACAATAAGTCGTCAACAGGAGTCAGGCTAAAGTTGAGGTGTTTGGGTCTGATGTCTTCTGTGTCTTGGCAACTGGGTTTTTTTTGGCTTGTCAACAGCTTAGTGGCTTGAATGTGAAACTATGTTCATACAGTGTTTTAAATGGTGTCTCCATCCTGGGTGTAGTTTCCAGTCACTGATAGCGCCAAATAAAATATTTGTGATTTCACAGAATCACAGAATTGTTTGGTTGGAAGAAACCTTAGAGATTATCTCCTTTCTATCCCCTGCCGTTGGCAGGGGCACCTTCCAGATGACCAGGTTGCTCAGAGCTCCACCCAACCTGGTCTTGAACATCTCCAGGGATGGGGCATCCGCAACTTCTCTGGGCAACCTGTTCCAGTGCCTACCCACCCTCATAGTGAAGAATTTTTTTTCTAATATCCAATCTAACCTTGCCCTCTGTAAATTTGAAGCTGTTTCTACTTGTCCTGTCACTCCATGCCTTTTTCAAGTCACTCTCCAGCCTTCCTGTAGCCCATTTACTTACTGCTAGGCTGCAATGAGGTGTCCTTGGAACTTTCTCTTTCCCAGGCTGAACAGCCCCAACTCTCACACCCGGTCTTTGTAGAAGAGGTGCTCCAGCATGCTGCATTTAATATAAATTTGAATTTAATATTTTTATTCTCTCACTTTTTTTGCCAAGCTGACAAGAATCAGCTTTTTCTTGTTACACTCAAAAGATGGAGTCAGTGCTGATACCTAGCAGGAGAGCTGCTGTAAAAAAATAACCCAGATTTGTGTTATGTACCTAAATATTATTTGATCATGATGCATGCTATGTATTCCATTTCTGCTCCATGTTTCTTTCCTTGGCTGTTTCTTCCTGTGCCTCTGTTTTGCCAAGCCTGTCCCTCTAGGCAGTGCAGCGTGGCGAGATGCTGGGTCCAGGCTCTGTCCCCAGCCCCACTGTACCAGCATGGTGGCAGCCCAAACTTGGTGGCATCTCACCAGGGGCAGACTGGCAGAGAGTGATGCACACATTGCACACATGGTTTTAACACCTTCTCTTAAACACGTATGTATGTACGTATGACCTTGCTGCCAGGAGGGCCGATGGTATCCTGGGGTGTGAAGGGAAAAGAGTGATCAGCAGGTTCACGGAGAAGATCCTCCCCCTCTACTTGGCCTTAAGGCCACATTTTGGGCTCCTCAGGGTGAGAGACAAGGAGCTACTGGAGGTGTTCCAGCAGAGGTTACAAAGATGATCAAAGATCCAGAGCATCTCTCTTACGATGAGAGACCGCAGGAGCTGAGCTTTAGTCTGGAGAAGAGAATACTTTGAAAGAATCTCATCAATACAGACAAATATCTCTCTGCCAAGAGGAGGGTGCCAGATTCTTTTCAATGGTTCCCAGTGACAGGACAAGGAGCAATGGCCACAAACTAAACCACAAGAAGTTCCAGCTTAACATGAAGAACTTCTTTACTGTGAGGGTAGCAGAGCACTGGAACAGGCTGCCCAGGGTGGTCATGGAGTCTCCTCTCTAGAGACAATCCAAACCCACCTGGATGTGTTCCTGTGTCACCTGTTCTAGGTGACCCTGTCTTGATGGGGTGGATGGACTGGGTGATCTTCAGAGGTCCCTTCCAACCCTAACAGTTCTGTGGTATATGTAGAAACATATAGGTACACATAAATGACAGATACATAGATAAACACAAAAATATATAGCCATCTTCCCCATAGATATATGTATATATAATATGTATCTTCTCTCTATAAAATATATATATAACCCCATACATAAAGTTTTCTTTCTATGTATAATGAGGAGTTATAGAGGGCTGTGTGTGTGTGTATATATATATATGTTTGCATATACATACTCATGTGCATTTATAACCAAGTGGTTTCCTGAAAAGAGGTTGTAGCCAGGTGAGCCTTGACCCCTTTGTAGCCGCAAGCCACGCCAGGGGAGGTTCATGCTGGATTTAGGAAGTTTCTTCACGGAAGGGAGGATTAGACAGTGGAAGGAGCTGCCTGCGGAGGCTGTGGAGTCGCTGTCCCTGGAAGTGTTTACGGAAAGACTGGACATGCCCCGCTCTAGTTGACAGGACGGCGTTTAGGTTGGACTCGATGACCTCACAGGTATGACTTGCTAATTGTATCTGCGATTCTGCCATAGATGTGTATATATATGTATGTGTACAAGTATACACGCCTCCAAGAAATAAATATACCGCCGTGGATGGTCCTATGGGGAAATTCCCATACGCCGACCCACAGTACCTGCTTTTATCCCGCCTCTCAAAGCTCCTCTTCCCGGCCTTCCTCCTCCTCCTCCCGTGCCTGCTCCCCCGTCTCCTCCCGCAGCGCGGCCGGGCAGACGAAGGCCGCGGGGCCTTCTGTCCTTGCGCGGCCGCCGTACCGCCGCTGGGGCAGGGTGGCGGTCGCCATAGCGACACGGCCTAGGCTGGGGGTGGCCTCGCTCGGTCCTGGAGGCGGGCAGGGCGCGGGGCGGTGGCGAGGGACAGCTCGGGCCCGTGGGGATGAGCCATGGCCTCCGTGAAGGTGGCCGTGCGAGTGCGGCCAATGAACCGCAGGTGAGTGTGGGGTCGCCCCGGCCGCCTTCGCTCCGAAACCGGTGTCGCTCGCAAGGGATGCGAGGAACGCCGTGTCCCGGCTCTGCCGCGGGAATTCAGGGGCTCCCGGCTCTCGGCTGAGCCGCTCTGCTCGGCAGGAGCGACTGCTGGGAGCGCTTCGCCTCCCCGGGAGGTTGGGAAGTGGCTCCCCGGTGAAGCGGGGAGTAGCAGGGCTTTGCTGGGAAGTTCGCTCTGTCCTGGTCTGAAGCGTTGCTCTGGTCCTTCTGTAATGACGGAGAAGTTACTCTGGTGAGGATAGCAAACTCTTGGAGAAGAGGGATCTGCCAAGGATATAATCAGGCTTTTAAAATGTGAAAGAAACCTACTTTATCTGGAAACAGCAGCCTTTTCTACCTGCTTGAGAGAGAGAGAGAGATTGTTGTCTTGTTCATTTGGAGCCATTATGGTTAAAGGTTATCAGCTTATGCTTAAAATATGCATATCTATATAACTGTGTATATATATATGTTGTATAGCTGTATGTATATAAAGCAGGCAGTCTGCTGCATTTACTGTATTTACAGGAGTTTATCACCCACTTTCTGAGCTGTGTCTGGGAAATAAACACCGTTCTCTTTCATGAAATATGTGCATAATATGCACGATAGAGTTAATGGTCTAATTTAAGAACTATGTGTGGAAAACTATCCAATTCTCCTGCCAGTGCACTTCCTCTTCCCTTGTTCTAAAGTGCAAAAAGAAAAGTGGTTTAAAGCACAGGCAGCCTATCAGACTCCTACTGTTCCTCTCACTTGATCTGATTCAGGTGTTTAAAACACACAATTTGCCACATTCTGAAAGCCGCTCAATATCTTGTTGTTTTCAGTGAGGGAAAGACAAACCTTATGAAAATGGAGCTAAGGAAGGATGGGGAAGACATTGCAGGTTGGTTTTGGATAAATTAGGTGGATGGAGCTGAGTGGTTGGAGGTCTGGGTTGGTGAATAATCTTGTCACACCCTCTTGCTTCCCCGTGCCTTCTCCCTCAGGTCTAACTATATGGTTTTTAAAAATTATTTTATATATACACACCACTTGTACTTTAAGAATCTGTGACAACACTTAGCATAGGTCCTCAGGGTATTAATAAGATAATGTGCAATTTTTGTTATGTGCAGTGTTTTGGTAGCATGGAGAAATTTTGCAGGAGGACTGAACCTGTGATCTACTAAGAGACAAAAGAGACACAGAAGTGGAAAGCACATGGCAGAAGAGAAGGGTGGTCATTTTTACAGGCAGTGGAAACACAGACCTGTAACCTGTGAGTGGACGTTTGCAAGTGCTGTGGTAAAGGGATATCAGACAAAGACTCTGGACCTGGTGTCTCTGTTGCATATGGGAGAATAGCTTGGATGGGACTGGATCTGAGCATACCAAGAAAATGATGAAAACCGTTTGTGATGCAATGGAAAAGGACAAACCGAAGAGCAGGGGCAGACAGGGGTCGGGTGTGATCCAAGGGGCAAGCTGAGAAAATGGCCTTTGTCACAGCTGTGTGGCAGCAAGCAGGCTTACTCTGAAAACTGGTGTCTGACCATGCAAACTGTGGAGAGCCTACCAGTTTGAGTTGCTAAGACCTCATGCTGGAGTTTATGGGATGATGTTAGGTGTTTATGAAACATAAGGAAGCTGGATTTAGTGCCCTGGGATGTTGCTTTTAAGTATTGATTTTTTTCAGAGGCACAGTTGGGGTTTGGTGTGGGACCCAGCACAGGGGTCACTGGTGTTCCTCTCTATCAGTCACTGCCAGACTCGTGCTGTGTTTTGTGAAACTGAGATCCTAAGCCTGAGAAGATCCAATAACTTTTCCTATTGCAGTAGGAAAGACATGGTGAACTGTAAGCCAGGAGCAGTAATCATATTCTCCTAAGTGGTTTCTCAGAATTGTTAGAGTTGGAAGTGGCCCCTGGAGATCATCTAGTCTAGTGACACCTTGGCAAGTGTTCCCTTGCGCATGTCTTCTCTCGGCTCTGCTCCCTTTGCCTTTTTGGGTCCCTGGAGAATTTTACAGAGGAAAGGCCTTTCTGCCCCTTCCTGTAAAGGAACTTTACAACCAGGTGTTCGTTCTCCAGCACTTAATTTCAAAATCCTTAACATGATACTGTATGGAGTTAATTTAGTTAAGTTTGCTTTGGTTTGTTTGAAGTTTAATAATATAATGCAGCTTATTTCATGAGTCATTTTTAATTAGTGAAGACACAGTTGATGAATGGTTATAGAAGACTCCTGCATTATGGAGCAGTTGCACCGTGTGGTGTCACAGCACTGCTAATTGTGTACTAAGTCATGAACACAGATTTTGGAATGAAACGTGACGGGGAGAGGGTTGTTTAAGGATTGCTTAGTGTTCCATTGCTTAGCTAACAAACCTTTTTTCTTCTTCTTCTGTGATTTTTATTTTTTAGTCTTTGTTTTCTCTGACTTGATGTGGAAAGAATTTGTTCATTTCAGTGGTAGTGTTAAAGTCTTTAAGCACTCTTCTTGGAGTAACACCCCAAATTGTGTTACACAGATGTTACACTGAAATTTTTTGACTCTATCTCTGCATAATGTAATAAAAGTATGTCTAATGGCTTTACAGTTACTGCTTTGAAACCAGTTGTAGCACGAGTTTAGAAAGTTAATTTACTTGGTGAGTGTCCATCTGTCATTTGGTCTCCCTCATTCAACACTGAATTGCCATGACAGCCTTTAAATCTGTGTTTATAGCTGTAAGTTTCTGTAAAGGCAGCAAAAAACCTACCAGCTAGCTCAAGCCCTGATTTTTGTTATCGGATTGAAATCAGCAGGGAAGCGAGCTTGGGTGTTTGATGTATTTTGCTTTGCCTTTGGATTTGGACACTGATTTCTGAGGTTCATTTTCCAACACAGTCACTAGAAGCATTCACAAGATGGGACTCTTGAGAAGTGTAATCAGATTTGAGGCACTATTTGCTCACATACTGAACAGATGACTTTGGGTGACTGGTTACTAGTCGCTGTCTTCTGCATAGTTTGGTATCTGGGATCCTGCTAAGTCTCTCCTCGTTCTGGCTCTCTATTTTGTATTATACATTGCATCTGCACAGTTCAAAAATGCACTGCTTTACGTTCATCTGTTCAGAGTCTTTAAAGAAAAAAGAGGGAGTAGTATTTCCTTGCTTTCATTCCCTGTCATGTTTCTTCTTTATGTAAACTACAATTCAATTAGTGTTCCAGGAAGCCACTTTTATACTTTTGTCAGTGTCTGGGCTTGAGACAATTTAAAGAAGAACGTGCTGGAATGAGTTATTTCCTTTATGATTCCAGTAATCCCTTTCTGCCAATAGGAAATGAATACTAATGGAGGAAAATTTAAAAAAACACGGTTTATTAACAAACAAGATGCCAACAGGTAGAAAAAAACAGTAAATAACTACTAGATATCAAACTGCTAGACCTCTCCGCCGCACTGGAGCAAAGAGACAGCATGGCATCAGGAAAGGCAGGAACTTCATGGCACAGTTCCAGCAGTAGAGGAAGGCCCGATGGCTCGTCCCATCTTCCCACGGCAAGGCAGAGGATCGTGGGCCCGCAGCCCAGGCAGCTGGGCTGGGGGCTCTCGCTGTTCTTCTTGTCCCCGGCTGGCCGCGGGGGAGTGGCAGCTTGGGCTGGAGTCGCTTGGGCCGGCTCTTGGAGAGGAAGCTGTGGAATTCACCCTCAAGGCAGCCTGAAGATCTCCAGAGCAGCTTTTCCAAGCCGAGAAAAAAAAACCACCCTAAGACAAGCAAACAAAAAAACCTTTGCCTGAGCGGATACCGAACCGCCCGTGAAGCAAACACGCCGTGCCGCGTGTTGATATATGATATCATATATCGCGATATGAACCTGGGCAGGCAGCTTTTAAAAAACGCCTGCACCAAAGCCAACTTCCCGATCGCTCCAAGATTCTCGGCTGCGGGGTCTTAAAAATACAGTTACAAGTTTTGGGTTCAGGTGATTGCGGGATACGTTATCCTTATGATTCACCCCAAGACAGTCAGTTAAATAAAACCATCTAAAATATGCCAAATAAGAAAGAAATGTTTTGATACTTGGTAAAGGAAATATCAACTTGATTCTTCCAAATACTGACACTAATTCTTGTGGCTTTCAGTTTCTTACACCTGATAGCTCTGTTCTGTTTGGCATTTAACTCATCAGGTAATAGAGGGACACAAGCTTTTTCAGATTTTTAACCCTTTTTGTCTGTTTCTTGTATTTGCATAAACTAATTATTGTATTTAACTGGCTGAACAAACTAAATGAGGGTCATGTGCTGTCCTTACCTGCAGAGACATACCTGACATCAGAACGTGGCTCTGCACTGCAGTAAGTTCTTCTCTGTGCTTACCCGGTGCTCTCAGCACTTTTAGATGTTCATTTAAATGAGTTGCCTGGACTATTTCATGGCTCTCTTCTTACTGCCAATACAATGAAGTAGAAATTCTAACTTGATTTCATGTTTAAGTGGTCAGGTTTTTTTCTCCTGCATGCACACACTCCTTGGGTTTGCTCTCCAAACAGAAGTGACCAGTGGGGAAGGCAGAAGTACCTGTCAGACACTGTAGTGCTCTATGTGGTTATGCAGCCATTCACAATTATGAGATTAAAAACTTTTCTATTTGATAGTGGGGAGACAGAGAAACTATATTCTGTTGCTTAGAGACAGCTTTTGTGTGACTCTGGGATTTGTTTGGCTTAAGATGTAATACTTTAATCCACAAATACAGTCTGTGTGATTATTCATTAGACGTAAGGTTGACCCTCTTGGATAACTTCTTGGTTATGCCTGTAAGTCTAAGCAACTCTTCTGCATGCAGAGCTGGAGGCAGAGTGCCTTGGGAAATTTACAACCTATGTCTTTAAAAATAACTGCTTGCACAATCCAGGCTGTAGTACCAATAGCAAAGTTTTCAACAGTTCAAGTTAATAGAGCAACGCAAAGGACAGAGATATAAAAGAAGCGGTTTTGTTTTACAAGGAACTTGTGACTGGAGTGTTTTTGTAGCAGGAAAAAGAAATAAGCATGTAAACAGTGAAGAACCAGCTGAAATCTTAATTTCTGTTCTAAATGTTTGCAAGTGATTTAGGTAGGAACTTAGTGGGAGTATGAAAATTATAATTAATTATCCGTGCCTTTTAGAATTGAGAAGAGAAGCAAAAACCATGCATGGAAAATGTATTATAAGATTGTCAGTGCAGAGAAGAGGGAACGAATTGGCGCCTCATAAATTACAAATTTAAAGTATGAGTTACTGTGTATTTTTCATTTTCGAGTTACTGTGTACATTTTTAATTTTCATAAGCTTATAGAGTTTTTTGACAAAATGTGTATAACATCAATATATCACAGGTGAAATGGGGAATGATGGAGTGTTTAGAAGGAAGGACACAGCTGAATATTGTATCTGTCTCTGAAGTACATAGGAAAATTTTTACTGCATCTGTTTCCAAACACTGATTGCTTGTTGTTGCTCTTAAGAGGTGTCTGGAGTGATCTCAGATAATAACTCAGAGCTTAAATATGGCCAAGTGTTGCAATACTGTCACTTTCTGAGCTGCTGTACCGATGAGGATGAGCCATTTATCAGCAAGCTGAGATTGCTGTTTCCTATGGTAGCTGAACTTCGTTTTAATAACGGTGCTTGTGATTTGATTTATAATCATGTACAATTTCTCTACTCTAAAAAGAAGTTGAAAGATACTTAAGCACAGGGTGAGGCTCTCATAGGGTGCCTGGGGTGAATATATATCTGTCTTGCCTCTGCCTTTTTATGTGGTTGAGTTTGAATCCAGTAAAAATTTACTTTGATGCTGAGTTGGCAAGTTGAACTAACTGTTCTGAATGTGGCTTTTTTTACCTTGCCACATTTTGTGTTCAGAACCTTGAACATATTTAATGACCTCTGGCAGATTTTTCCTTTTTTCCAAAGTAGATGCGTGTCTCTCCCTCAAAGTAATCTATGCATTTATGTACGTATAAATCTCTTCATGAGTGTGCTGCTTCTGTTGTTAGCACTGAATCAGTGCATAACGGTGTAGACTGATCCGAGTTCTCGGATCATGTAAACTTGATACTAAGAGCACTTGAAGTCTGAAAGAGAAAAATTGTTCTAAGATATGTCAAGAAATGTTTTTGCTTTCTATCTCTCACCTCTTCAGAAGGAACGAACTGTAGGAAGAGTTCTGTTCTACAGTATGCTCATGAGTCTTCTCAGGATAGGTCCTCTACTACAAGGAGGGGCAGAGGAGTAAACATCAGCCTGACAATGTCCACATCATCGCTCCTTAATAATTGTTACCTAGTACTTGTCCAGTTATGGGCTATAAAGTGGGGAATCTCATCTGTGTTTTACCCTATAGGTAAAATGACATGATTTTTGTGTGCCCACGTGTTCAAGATGTAAAACTTGAGAGTAAAGAGAGGTGGGTAGGATATGCAGATGTACCTGTTCTGCAGGTACTGTTGGTCCCTGGTTTTGGTGGTACTTGACATCAGACGTGGTGAGAATGTGTTCTTTGAGAACAGGTATCAACAATAAATTGTGTATTAAACATTTGTGATTAGGTAGAATAGCCCTCAAGGATTATAAAAGTCTCAGAGATGGTAGTTTGGCTGCTGTT
>WAAG01045925.1:8018-24470 GCA_013390105.1 Tichodroma muraria
TTGGGATCACCAAAGGAGGCTTTAGGATAGGTCCTTCTATGCAAAGACAGAGGATGAAGACTTCTCTCTTTTGGCAGAAGCAGGACACATGGAAAGGTCAGTGGGTTGGGAAATTGCATTTCTAACAGTATTCCACAAGAATTTCATCTGGAGCCTACAATAATAAGCAAGCGACAGAAAGAAATTCTGGCTACTCAGGTATGAAAAATATGGGCAATTTATTGGATATCCTCCTCCCACCAACCCCCAAAGACTTGGTTCTCATAGAGAAGCTATGCAAAACAAAGTAATGCCTTTCCAGATCCATTTTGCAACTCCTTGCAGCTGAAACCAAAAAAACAACAGACCATTTCTAGATCTGAGTTTGAAATCCATTAGAATTAATTGGTTTGCCTTGATTTTTTTTTCTACCAGTAGAAACGTAGACCAAAATTACAGCATAAAGAATTAATATGTTAACTCTGATCTTCAAGTAGAATATTAAATAATTGTGACCAAAAACAAATTACTGAGTCACATAAAAAAACATTAGGGAATGTGGACTAAAAGATCAGTTTGTTGTTTTTTTTTTTGTTTTTTTTTTTTGTCTGGTGTCTTTTTCCTCATTATTGCACACAGCTTGATCAGTGCTTCAGGAAATTCACATCACACAGACTACCAGGGCAAGATATGCAAAGTTTCCTTTCAACTTGGCAAAAGTCTATGTCCTGAATCAGGATTATGTGCTACATGCCTCTGCATTTAAAAACAAGAAAAAAAATATTCTTTCCTTGAATTTATCCCCTCTGCAAAGCATAATAAAAAAAAGAAAATCAAGAAAAGATCACAGAAAAAAAATCCCCCTTCCTACTAGACAACTCACTTAGATCGTTTACTTAAGACTTCACTAGTCAGTAGAAAACATTCACCTTATGTTCATATTTTCCTTTCCATAGAACTACTACCTAGAAGTAGTTAGAGAGTAAATACTAGCTACTGCTAGTAATTTGGGATTTAATGCCCTAATGAAGACAGAATGTAATACAAATCTCTATTCAAGAAATGCTAAATATCTCTTAATTAGTGCAATTTTATGGAAGCTTTTACAAGACTTTCTTTTAAAACTTGTTTTACTTGCAATCTTCCATGTAAGAAAAGTTAACAGGAAGGATGAGACTGATTTAAAAGCAGGAAGCTGACATTTACCAAAACAAGAAAAAAAAACAACTTGAGTAAAAAACTTTTAGCAAACTCTGAAGCCCTTCCTGTGTGTGTATAAACAGGTCCATCCATTCTCTGATACCTTTCAGATTTGACACACAAAACTATTGACAACTTAGAACAGAATTTCATATCTAATTTTATATCTAATAAGGTTGTTTTAGAAAGCACTGAAGATGCATTGAAGTCTCATCAGAAAAGCAAGACATTAATCAACTGAGATTTTACTTATCCTTGATGTTGTAATTTTAACCAAATTATTCCAGAGAGCTGAATACCTTTTCACTTTCCATTGATTGTATCATTTTATGTATTATTTTTAAATTTTTTATTATTTCCATTGATTATTATTTTTATTTACATCGATTATGACTTCTAATATAGCCTTATAATGCAGTACAGTCATTATTGCTGTGCCTGGTACCAGGCATAGGCCTTGTACTAGGTTTGCTCATGGAACTAGGGCTGTAAGGCTTTATTTTTTTCTGGTCTTGGCTTGCTTTGAGCTTTGTTTTAGTTGTGTTAGCAACTGGCTGATGACAAGGTGACAATTACCTAACACAGTTTTGTTTAGCTCTGTGTAACTGTGGTGCATAATGCATTAAGGATTTTGATATACATGGCAGCAACTTACACTGTGACATGGTTATACTACAGCTGTGCTGGCATATAGAGCTATCTGTGACCTTATGTATGCTGCAGACAAAAGGAGTACTGATCTGAAGTCACAGCAGAGCCTGAAAGGTGAACTGGGAGGGCCCAGTGCTATCAGTAACTCACCAGTGATCTGCTAGTGATGGCAACACAAACTTAGGTGCTGGGCAATGTTGCATTCACAGCAAACTCAGTTTTAGTACTAACAGAACAGACAAAAACAAAGACACCTGACACCTGTAAAACCTAGTGTTTGACCATCTACTGTGCTGTATATAGAGAACCAGTGTAAACTCCTATTAACTGTTCTTCTGGGGAATAGCAACCAGAAAGTGTAAACTTTGTTCCTGTTAACATCTATTTTTGTTCTCTTTAGTTTAGCAGGAATAACTCCAGCTGGAAGGCTTTACTTGTTCATTATATACATAAACATGACTTGCTGAAGCAGAAGCATAGCTAAGATGCTGCTGATTCTGGAATGGATTGTCACATCCTCCTCCCACCCCAGGCTGCACGTTTTTCTCACTTGGCACACAGCAAAGATGAGTTTCCCAACTAGATGAAGAATCAGGCAATGTGGCACTGGGTAACGGGTATGAATAGGGAGAATGGTGTAGCCACCACTTTCCAACAATAGCTGAAAGTAGTTTGAGCACACTGAAAGTTGTGTAATAGCATCCTTCCACCCATTCCACCAGCTAAGAGTCATGTTTTTCCCTTTAGTTCCTCCACAGTCAGATATTTGGTCCTCCACTGGCATCTTAAACTTTGTACAGATTAATCACTTAGAATTCTCTCCACATTCATACCTCTTTAGTTCTCTTTTGTCATTCCTCAGCAGTCACTCCATACTTTTCAGCTTATTCCAAAGGTGTTTATGAGAAACCTGCTACACAATTCAGCTACACGTGAGAACAGATGAATGCTAGTCTCTGGTAATTTCTTAATCAGAACAACAAATGCAAAATGTCATAAATATTTGGTTAATGTAGTCTTAGAAAAAATATTTACCTCATGTCTTTCCTATGAGTACTTAAAAATTAAATTTTAAAATCCAAGTAGCAGTGTTGGTAATTTAATCATTCTTTTAAGGCGTCTCGTTTACCTCATAAAGGCATTTTCTGCAGCAATACTGTTACCCCACTCTCACTAGCGCAGTGGCTCAGGCCTTCCTTCAGAGCAAGCTCATCCATTGACAGTGTTTATTCAGAGAAGTCATGCCCTTAATGAGCATTGCAAACAACTGCTGCTGTAATCCCGCTGCTTTTTACTGAAATATTTCCAGAATTCATTGGCAACATCTGTCAGTCTTGTACAGCTCTCCTCATTTTCAGGACAACTCTTGGAAATAAATTCCCGTCTTTGTTGCACAAAGATTAAAGGCAGCAAACCATAAACAAAATATGCACATTTGGACAGATAAGTGTGCCGGTCACAGACTTCAGAAATTAAGAGAGGGAAATTACACTTTCTATGCTGGTTGAATTTCAGAGTGTTAGCCTCGCACATCCAAGCTATAGTGCCCACTGCTTGAACAGAGCACTGATAACGACAGGGCTGACATTTCCATCCTCCCTGTCAGAGTTCCCATAGTTTATAATTTTTTTTTTTTTCAGGTAGCCAGGACTCATAATACCATGACCTCAAAGCAACTGGGTCATTGATTCTCTTCTGAAATTAAAAGCATGATGTGAAATGTCAGGCTGATTTCTGTGCTCCATTGGACACAATGTTACCTTCAAAAGAAACAAACCAAGACACCAATGAAACAGACTGACAAGAGGTAGTCCTACAGCCCCACTCAGCATCTCTCCCAGCTTTAATGCTAGAAGATCAAAATATATGGTAGTTCTTTCCCATAATCTCTTTGTGGAGAAATCAGTCAGACCCCAGCCTTGGAAACAGCTGAGGGGCTTGATCACTCAGTGTGGGAATGAACTTCAAGCAGCACAGGCTGAAGATAAGACAAGACAAGCCCCTTTCTTTGTGCCTAGTCTTGTGCTGCTTTCCCGACAGGTCTTGTGCCGTCAACTGCCGTGTGTCCATGCCCGGGCACTCACCAGCCCCGACAGCTTCATGCCATGCACCCTCATGCTGGAGCCTGATGGCACGGCCCTCCTGTTACCTGAGGTATCTTGAACTGGAAAACCGTATGGAAAATAATGGTTATGTCTCTGAACCACACACTCACTAAGTCCAGCTCCAATGAGATCCATGAGGAGAGTCACCGTTCTCTGACAGGACAGACATTTCTATCACTGTAGATACAGACAGAATAATTTAAGAGTTAGGGACTACAGTTATTCAAGAACTGCTACATTTAAAACTTTTCCTTCCTCTTTCATTTTTGTGTACATTAAATATAATGCAGTCTATGTCTCCACTGAAAAATACTAAGTCCACAAACCTAATGACTTGAAAAATCCTAGTGTGTGCCTCTTACAATGCCCAAGCAGTGACAAATTAACCTGTCTCCTTACACAGAAGTGACAATGGGCAGCAGTCAAACAGAACATGCCTGAGTTAAGCTGTGATGTGGAAGGCAAAACAGTGGTGTAAATCACAGCAATTTAGAGAAGATTGTAAGCAGCCATTCAGTCCTATGGCCCAAAGACATTGCTGTAAGGGGCACACCAAGGATCGAAAAGCAGTCCTGGTGACCTGTGGTTTTGCTTCCATTTAGAGCTTTGGCCAGGCCAGAGGGAGAGCACTGTTGTGGAAAGGTCTTAGTGGCTAATAAAGCTGTGATTTTATCTCTTTGCACCTATGACCTGTGTACATAACAGAGGTGTTGTTAAAATCATTCAGCACCACCTTACAAAACGCTTAGCTAAAAATACTGAGTCTATCATCACAGCTAATAACACAGACAGGGTTTTGCTAGCATAGCAACTTCTGAGGACAAAATAGCTATGTCAACAAAAACTGGTAGCACACACCTGACTGAATCCAGAATATCTGTTAGTGAGATAAAATTACAATGAAACAAAGCATTTTAACATTTACCAGAAGTTGAACACTCTAACCTTAGGGAAAAGTAGTTGATCATACGTAAACTTAAATACAGCTTCTCTTAAAACTTTCACTTCCAGCTAGCTAATGAGATTTATTTATTTCAATGTTAAAAAACAAAAACAAAACAAAAAAAAAAAAACAACAGAATGAAACATTTTAGCATTTAGATCATGTATTTCATTTCTTGCACATATCTCATCTGTCTCCCATGTATGGATTTTCTTAAGAGTTCCTGACAAAGGTGACTAAAACCAATAAGAACTTCATCATCAGGCTACAGTCAAGTATTGCAAAATCTCACAACCCACTGGGTTCACCTTAGAGATATGTTTGAAAGCTCTTTAAATTACCAGTATAATTTTTAGGCCAACCTTTCAGCTACTGGAACACGTGATTGTACATTCAAATGTTTGTAGAATTGAATAAAAACCTCAGATCTTACAGCATTTTACTAAATAAGTTATGTTTATTTCAGAATTTGCAAATTTCCAGTCCTATAGTCATTAAACGATAAGCGCTAAAATACACATCAGCAAAATAACTCATTCTGTGGTCAGTACCTTAATTTGAAAACCATTGTCATATCCATGTTTTTCTTCAATTGTAACAGTTACAGAATTTGCATACAATACAAATTTTCATCTGAACAGACTGTACATCCCCTCTGTTCCACCAACGTTTATGTTGATCCTATGCCAATGCTACTTAATTGGTATAAATCAAATTACTGCTGACTTATATTCCTTATGAAGCAAGAGTCAGTCCCTCTTTAACTCCTGCAACACGCAGAGCAAGTTTATGCCAGCTGGTTTAGAAGCTTTGTAAGCAACTCATTAGGATTTGTATTAGAGATCTTCAAGGATAACAGACTACTATCCTGCTCAGCAGCTGCTAAATGGTACTAATTACCAGCTGTAGACCACTGGCTGCTAGATCCCATGTGTCTCCGGGAATTCCCAGAGTGTGCAGTGCACAAGGAAGCAAACTTAAACCAGGCAGTATAGAGCAAACTAGGGGCATTACCGACCCATGCATTTATCCAACATAGTTGCGTGTGCCATAGGAGTGACCAAACCTATGAAGACAATGTGTAGCTCCAGGAATATCTCACCACTCGACTTATGTGGCTCAGGCATCACCTTTCACAGCGTGTGATCTGTGACAGCTTACATTGTCAAAACCAGAGCTGCTTCCCTCTGGCTCATGCGTTAATTCACACACTCCTGCCCTGAGCTGGGATGGAGAGTTAACCCAGCTGAAGACCATCCTCATGAAAGGAAGTTTCCAGATGGTTCATCTCTCTACCTCATTCCAAAATGAGCATAAAGATGGGAGGACAAAAGGATGGGACAGAAACAGCCAGACAGAAAGAGCAACTAATGGCAAACTCAATTTTAGCTTAGTTTTAAACTGTGCTAGAAACACACTTTTTAAGTGTCATTTGGTATTAGAAGTATCCTCAGGGAACTATTAAAATCAAGTCAGTGTTTCTAAGACAGCTGAACGCTTTCTTTCTTTCTCTGCATCAGCCTCAGCAGCTGTGCAACAGGAAAGTGAATTGGCTCAGAGAGGTGACAGAATTTAGCTGTTAATTCTAGGGGGTGGTACACTTTCTTTCAGATCAGTTTGTTGAACTGATTTACCCTGCAGCCACACAATTGCTAAATCTGATACAAAGACCCTGCAGTAAAAATGGTGGTAGGAATAGCATCATAAAATCATGAACGAAATTTTCTGAATTAGAAAATATAGCATTGACATAACATCCAGCTGGGGCAGAGGGACAGGTCCTGTCTGCCAGACCTTGTCCAGTTGCCCTGGGGTGCCCCCCTGCTCACAGCTGACCATACAGCAGCTGGGAGCAGCTGGCCCTCATGGTGCCCTTGCAGCATTGACCTGTATTTAATTAATTTTGAACAATCACTTCCAGAAGGATTTCCAGTCCCTTCCACACCTCCATAGGTTGCATGGGAGCAGAGTCAAGTCTCTGCTGTTCTTCCTTGGCACACTGAATTAAGTTTTTCTGACTAAAATCTTATTTATCTATATATATAATTTTACTGCACATTAAAACTGCTGTGCTGTGAAACACTTTCTGGTTGAGACACATGCTGCTGTATGGTAAACCCCAAACTACAAACACACTTCAGACTATTGATACCAGCATCCTCAGTCAGACATCTCAGAGGTGGTGAAGAGATGTGAAGAGCCAGGTAGAAACCCCTTGCACAAATGAAATCATTCCCCTCTTCACTTTTACGGAGTTTTGAGATAGACAGCGACCAATTGGATTTTGGTATATTCATGTCACACATTTTTCAACCATGTCAGCATTCAGTCTTCCGTGGTTTGCCAAAACCAACAGAGAATATCATATAAAACTTCTTAATGGTTCTTTTCTACTTCACAATGCATACCCTCACCTCTCGATTTTTTTTTTTTTCCTAACACAATTCATGAGGTTTGAAAATACTTACAATTCCTTGCACATATGGGACAGAATGACACCTCCTATTGGAGGAATAGGATTTGCTTTCTTCGTCAACTCAGAGGTGGAATCACCACATCCAGAAAATTGAGCTTCTGGAGAGGCAGAGTGAAACCCCTCCTACTCTGCTAAGAATTTGTGACTGAGAAACTGGTACAAGAGATCTAGAGAGAATATCTGTACTGTTCAGTCATGGTCACTGTGGGAAAGCAGCATATGAGGTCCTGTCATGAGTCTCCTATATAAACATGAATATAAAAAGCATGCACGCTGCACAAATGCTTCAGTTTGGGTAAACTCATCAAGTACTACCTTACAATTCTATTCAGCACTTACTGCATTTGATGCCATATGCTGGTTACCAAGTCCTTCTATTAAGATGTGCATTACATAAAACGTATACGAACATTTTCACATATTGGTTATGTGAAAGACTTGTGCCACAAGTCTTCAAAGAAAATAACTATGCCTGTGCACCTAACTCAAAGATGTTTTCATTTCTATTACTTGTTTTCCAGAATTTGATTTGGTTGAATTGCTGCATTCTTGAAATTAATTATATTTTCCCTAAAGTTATTTCAAGTAGATTATATCCACTGATGTCCAAGTCTTCTTCAGTCTTTTCTAATTTTTCACCTCTTTCCATGATATGAAAGCTCTGACTGCTATAGCTAGAACTTCTCTCATGTGTTAGCTCCCAGACTCCCAATCTGCAAGGAATTCTTTCACACTTGGCAAAGGGCAAACTTGTCACATTTCATAATATAAAACAACTTTTTTAGTCCTTGTTCATTTCTGACAAGGAGGCCCAAATACTAATTTTCACACTTGTCTGCTGTGTATTCTTTGTGCAGACTAGAAGTCTTCTGTTAGGAGAGACGACAACAAAGGTGCAACCGAATAACGTTTGGTAAGTGTGCTAATAACATTAATAAAGGCCATGTTTTAGCTAGATTTGTTTTAATATATTCTGGAATCTTTATTAGTGTTGGGGATTGAGTTTCTTTTATACAGAATTTCTCCCATACATTGCTAGGAAACTAATTACTGGGTACTTATGGGTACTCAGGAAAGACAAAGGAAGTGGCCAAAATCAGGGGAGAGGGTGGCATCCCAGGACTTAACTTCTCTCTGGGACAGAAGACTTCACTTGCTCTCTCAAAGGGAATAGCAAGGCTCTTGGTTTTTCACTGTGGGGAGATTTCACCGGCACCAGGAGCCCAGCTCGGAGTGACCCAGCACCGTCTGTCCGTGTGTGCCCGGGAATTTGGATCTTGCTCTCTCCCTGCCCTGCTGGGAGCCACGCCTGCTGTTCCTTCACTCCTGCTCTGGTTTCCCCAGGCCGTGTCCCACACCCCCTGCTGCTGCCGGGACCTTTCCACAGCTCCAGCAATCCCCGCCGAGCTCCTGACAAATCTCAGGCAGCACCCTGGGCTTTCTGCTCACCCCGGCCACCTGTGACAGTGACTGCACCAAAGGGAAAAGTGCCTGCGGTGAAAGACTTGCTGGGGCCTGATTCTCTTTTGTTGTTAATGCCATAGTTATTGTTGTTATTCTGTTTATCTTGTTATATGCAATAGTAAAGAACTGTTATTCCTATCCCCTTACATCTTTGCCTGAGACACCTTCAATTTCGGGATTGTAGCAATGTGGAGGGGGGGAGGTTTTGCATTCTCCATTCCCAGGGGGTGCTCCTGCTTCCCCTGGCAGATACCTGTCTTCCAAACTAAGACAATTAGTTACCCTGATAACTGACGGGTGGCCTGGAGGTCCAGCAAGGAGAGCAAATTGCCCACAAACAAGTCCAGACATAAGACATAATCTTTTCCAGTCAGGGCTGCTCTGACTGCGCAAGCACAGCCTCCTGGAAATCATCCTGCTTCCACTCACTCGCATCCTACAGCTGTTTCTGGAGGCTTCCAACTTCAGCGCTTCATTCTGGCTAGCACTTTTATTTTCCCATACCGGTTACAGCAACAACCATGACTACCAATATGCCAACAACAAAAACCAGTTGAAAAATAAGCAATGAACACATTATCACCCCAAGAACTACAGATCATGTGTATGATGTCAGGACGTCTTTCCACGATGGAAGGAAAGAGCTATCAAACTTGAAAACTGTGAATGACACTTACTTAAACCACCACAGAATAAGCAAAAGAGAACATCTCCATGTCTCTGCTTTGAGATAAGGCTGTTAGACTTGCGCAGCTGAAGACCGCAGCAATGTAGACTTCACTTGATTTCAAAGTTCAGTAAGAAATGCAAAAACCTCACAGGGACGCAGGGAACTAACATTACAGATTTATAACAGTTCATCTGAAAGAAAGGTGCAACCAAAGAGACAAACTTGAAGCACAAACAGTTCTGTATTCAATATCACCAAGCTTACAGACAGCTAAATCTACATACCAATCTTATGTGAACCTACATGGGGTTACCAGTGAAGCATTTGAGGATCTGGGGAACATAGGATGCGATGCATGACAGACCCTCCGCCTCCTCTTCTCTGATACCATTCAGCCACTAGAACAGCAAAATTATTATGCCAAAGCTGGAGCAACCAACACAAAGCAAATTTTGCTTTATTTATGTTTTACTTTATGTTTTACAGGTATGGATTGCCACAGTCCACACTGAAGTTATACGCCAGCATGAAGAGGACAAAATTACACTCAGTACCTGGTATAATCACCTGTTTTGTAATTTATGGAAAGCAAAAGTCTGACATAAAAGCTGATGGTTTAATTTGGCTTTGAAGCAGAATTATCAGATGTTCACAGGAATTTCTCTGCTTTGCTTAGTCTGCTCTTGCACTACAATATTAAGAGTTGCCTTAGTTCAATACCCGAGTTGTCTCATTCCTCTACGAAGTCAGCATGACATTGTACTATTGGACTTTCTGAGGTCCTTCCAGCCAGACTGATCTTTTAACTCTGTGAATTCAATCTTGATGTCAGCAAGGGGAAGGAGCAATCCATATCACCTGACAGAAGAGGAGTTTTCAATTCTGAGTCATACCAATGTGTCCATGCTCATATAGAGCCACATGGTAGGTTTGGGCTGCAGTGGTGAGCTACAACTACAGAGCCTCAAACTTCCACAGTGATATCTAATGCCACATGTTCTCATTTGCTCAAACAATATATCTCACAGGTAGCTGGTACATAAATCTGGTAAATCAGGAGAAGCCAGAGAGAACTCCACCCTAGAATTGCCTAAATTAAGAAAAAGAGATAAGGACTAATCCAGAAGCATTGGTAGAACTATATACATTTGGACTTTACATCTGTCCTTTTCTGTTCAGCTTTTCTGTTCTGTATAATTCTAAGTATGTGATCCATAGGATTTTTAGGGAGAGGCTTGAAATCAAAAGAAGTCTAATATTCACCCTGTACAGGAACTGAGAAGCCAGTGAAGTTCAGAGGACCATTATTAAAAGGTTTGATAGTCGGTACCCTCTTATAAGGTGTCCTTCTAATAGACTAAGAAACAAAGTAGCAGTTCAAATTTCACACAGATACTTCCAGCTTTAAGAACACTTCAAGGCATATTTTCTGTACTTGGTAAACGTGCAAGTCTGGAAAAACCTACCATTTTATGTCAGCTGTAGTTATGATTGCTAAAATCTGGAGCACCAACCCTAACTCAAGGACTTAGTGCTACAGCTGTCATGCTTGTCTTTCGAGCCCAAATGTAATCAAAACTCTAAAAAGTGCATGGTGTGAGAAGTTACCTCCTCTAACCAGCTCATTGTCCTGTAAAATGACTGCTGCTTCAAGGTCACGCTTACACTGCATTGTAGTAGACAGTCATCAGAAAGAAACATATTAAGAAAGCAGTATGTGGTTCCAGGCTGACTGAATTCTACCTTGAACCTTTTGCATATACTTAAAACCCTTGTTCAAAGGAGGACATTTAGAAATATGGTGAATTTCATCTTAACCATGCACATTTACACCTCCACTCTTGGATATAATCCACACAGAAACACAAGTTAAATTAGCCATTCCCTTAGATTTATTGATGGTATTCTTGAAACCTTCAATTCCTCCACTGTTATATTCTATTACTGTAAAAGCTGCAATTAATCAAGAAGAATCAGTTTTCTGTACATTATGCCATATAAACATTCTACTAATTTCTATCCCAGCTATAGAGTTTGTTCACTGTCAGTTTGAAGTGCAAAAGGTTCTAACAGCTAAAAAGCCTCGCAGACTGAGTGGATACCTCAGTGCCTGAGGTAGAGAAATCTGAAGAGAATTCTGAGAAGAAAGAATCCTCCAACTCATATCTCACAGAACAGAAAGATGACTGAAATAATAATCAGTATATGTACTTTGTGTTTTGAATTTGTACTGAGGAAGAAAAAAACACTAGGCACTATATAAATAAATCTATTTTGTTCTCAGATATATTTGTGTTTTTACTGGGAAAGGTATTAGGATTCAGACAGTGAAAGAATCATAGAATATGCTGAGTTGGAAAGGACCCATAAGGACCATTGAGCCCAACTCCTTGCCCCAAGCAGGACACCCCAAGAGTCACACCAGACACTTGAGAGCGTTGTCCAAACGGTTCTTGAAATCTGACAGGCTGGTGTTGTGCCTGGGAGGAGCCGGTTCCAGTGCCCAACCACCCTCTGGGTGAAGAACCTTTTCCTGATATCAAAGTAAACCTCCCCGACACAAATTCATGTCATTCCCTCATTGTCCTGCCACTGCTCGCCACAGAGCAGAGATCGGTGCCTGCCCCTCCTCTTCCCCTCACAAGGAAGCTGTCACTGCAGTGAGGTCTCCCCTCAGTCTCCCCCACGCTGAACAGACCGAGTGACCTCAGCCCATTCAGCTTCCCCTCAAGGCCCTTCTTTGGACACTCTCCAGGAGTTCTATGTCTTTTTTATATTGTGGCACCCAGACCTGCCCCCAGCACTGGAGGTGAGGCCGCCCCAGCTCAGAGCAGAGCGGGACAATCCCCTCCCTTGCCCCCTGGCCATTCTGGGCCTGATGGCCCCAGGACAGGGCTGGCCCTCCTGGCTGCCAGGGTACTGCTGGCTTGTGTTCACCTTGCCACTGACCAGGACCCTCAGGTCCCTTTACATGGCACTGCTCCACAGCCTCTCGTTCTCCAGTACATACTCACAACTGGGGTTACCCAATCACAGATGCACAATTTGGCACATGCTCTTGTTAAAAAAGAGCAGAATAACAAAAAAATCCTAAAGAGATAAGACTTAGCAATTAAAAAAATTATCTGCTGCATTTAGTGACTCTCATATTCATTTAGTTATGCCTTCAATGGCTCTAGAGAAAGATATTCCACTTAGTTATCCCAGTCCACAAAACCTTCAAACAAACTCCACTTTGTAGAAATTCTGAAGGAATGTTCTCAAACTGGCAACTAATTTGATAGTCATAAAATAAAGTCTGCACGTTGAAAGGTAACAGAATAAGTTCTTTTCCCAGTCTTATGCTTAAGTATTCAATTTTATTTTATTTTTGTAAAGAACTGTATTACTGCCATAAAGGTTTGCTTGTAAAAAAAAGAAAAGGTTTTTCTCTACTGAATTCTGTAGTTCCCCTTGTTAATTTCTATCATAGTGTAATTTGTGATTGTAATGAAAACATTTTAAAGTGATATTGAAAGATAGATACAAAAAAATTCCCCTTTGCACTGAAATATTATTGGAAATCAATATGAAGCACAATAATTACACTGGCAAAGAAATCGAAAGCAAATTGCATAGAAAATATTCTATTCTTGTTCTCTTTTCATTTCATAAGAAGAGACTAGGATCTTCTGCCATTACAGCATTTTTTTTTTAATCGGTGTCTTATAACAATAACTAGAGAATGTCAGCAGTACCTGCTACTCAGTGGATAGCATCTTTCAAAGAGAGAATAGGCTTCTGATTGCTGCCAGTTTAGTGTCTCGAATCCCACTGTGGATCCCCTTTCAAATGAATAGAAAGAATGCCAGGTGCCAATTTGTAGGTTGCTAATGGCTCAACGAACCTTTACTGTCATGACAGTGAATTTGTGAGTGATTAGTCCTTGTGTTTCTTCACACTTCATACTTGAATGCCAGAGCATGCTGTGCTGGTTTCAGCTGGGATAGAGTTAATTTTCCTCACAGTGGCTGGTAGGGGGCCATGTTTTGGATCTGTGCTGAACACAGGGTCAATAATATAAAGATGTTTTTGTTATTGCTGAGCAGGGCTAACACAGAGCCAAGGCCTTTTCTGCTTTTTGTACAACCACAGTGGGTTGGAAGTTGGTTGGCATGGGAGGTTGGGAGGAGACACAGCCAGGACAGGTGACCCCAATTGACTGAAGGGATGCCCCAGACCATAGGACATCATACTTAGTGTGTAAAATGGGGGGAAGAAGGAGGAAGGGTGCACATTTAGAGTGTTAGAATTTGTCTTCACAAGTCACCATTACATGTGATGAGGCCCTGCTGTCCTGGAGATGGCTGAACACCTGCCTGTGCATGGGAAACAATGAATTCATTCCTTGTTTTCCACTGCTTGTGAGTGTGGCATTTGCTTTCCCTATTAAACTGTCTTTATCTCAGCCCACAAGTTCTCTTGTATTTTTCCAATTGTCTTCCCAGTCCTTCTGGTGGGGGAGCGAGTGAGCAGCTGCATGGAGCTTGGATGCTCGCCACGTGTTGGGTTAAACCACAACACTTACTCAACTGAAAAACTTACAACTGTTTAATATAGAGGAAGTCTTATGGCAAAAAACCCCGTGAGCATGGAACTATAAAAAAGCTTAATAGGTTTAAAATTAAATAAAAAAGGAACAGATACATGTTTATCTGTTCAGACCAGACTACACTCTTAAAAAGCTGGATTCTTGTTTGGGGGTAATGGTCTTCTAAATGATTTTTCTTGACATTTTAGTTTGCAAAAGCTTTTTGAATAAGTCTGATTAGAAGATAAGATTTTGAATTAGTCTGAATAATATACAAACTGACTTTTCCAGCTGCAGAAAAGCTTCATATCACAATCTACCAAAATAAATATCTGAGAATTTTAAAAATGTGCTCAGAAGTAAATGAAGAAAAAAAAATTAGGAATATGTGGTTTTTTTACAAAGGATCTCATAAATATTGTTTTATACTTGCAATTGAAGCAACATTTATGATTTCTAGTTAATCAAATGTGGTTTTATTTGAATATGTAGGGTTAAAGTTCAAGAACAGACTTATCTGTATAGAAAACAAGCTACTCAGTGCCTACATTTTGGAAATCTGTGATTCAGAGAATAATCTGAAAGCTGAGTTTCTAGAAACTCTCTGTATCAGTAAGAAAAAGGCATGCTTTTCAACAAATCCTTAAGGGTGAACTTACAGACACCCAAAACCACCAAAAGAGAATCATGAAGTTCAAACACATATCTCAGGTTTATTTATTCAGAGCTTAATCATGTGACTGCAAATAGCCAAGAATATACTCCTGTTTTCAAAACACAGTTAGTAGGAGACATAATGGTAGCACTGAGATTTTTGTACAACAATTTACTATTCATTCAACTTTCTACAGTTTACTGTAATGTAAGCAAGACCAGCTAGATCCAATTTGCCTCTCAGGTCCATCCCCTGGAGAAAGCCATGCCAGGCTGGACACTGCTTGAGATACTTGAGGTATGTGGACAGAAGGGGACAGAAGAGTCAGAGGGACAGGGAAATGCACAGACAGAAAATGGATCTCAAAGCAACCCACAGGCAAAATCTGAGGGCTAGCAAAAATGGGTGTCTCACAGCTCCAAGCTCAGTTTTTGTGGAGAGGAGGACGTCATAACTCCGTTCAATCAAGAGACAGATAAATTACACTTCGTGTGAATCTCCCTACTGAGGTGGAACCAAAATAGAGGGATGCTTTTTCTTTACTTCCCCACTTGGTACAGGCAGAGCATAGCTGTTCAAACCAAGGTAGTTCTGGGTATGTGCAGAGACAAAAACTGCAGCTGAAACAAACCAGGAAAATTTCATGGCTAAGAGCAAAGTAGTCATGGAGCAGAAGCACTTCTGTGGTTAGTCCACATGGAGAACAAAATGATAGATGAAATCTACATCCTCAAGTCTATTCTTCACTTCTTGACATGCCATACCTTTTTCATACCAATAGTAAGTTTTACTATTTCCAGTTAAGTAAGTGTTGTGTATTAGCAACCATACATATTTTTATCAACAACAAATCATTTAATATTCAGTTCTCAGCTTCACCAAATTACTAAAAATGTAAACACATGGACAAAAAGAACATACGGAATCCTGTAGGAATTCAGATGTATTCAAATTTCATCTCCCTGTGATTTTATGATTGCTTTTGAAATGGGCTGCTTTAATTACTAAACATCTGTTACCCAATAACTAAAGGCATTATGTTTCCCTGAGTCATAACAAAAGGATGCCCTGTGTTGCTGAATTCAGCACACACAGAGCCAAAAAAGTTAACAACCATGCTGAATCTTATAGGATTGAAGCCTTGCCCTGGTTTGAAATGTCTCTACCTTCTGGGCCTTTGGAAAAGCTTCTTCATCAATGGGTGGATTGAGATGGTTGATTGATGCTTAATTTTCCTATACACAGGACAGATGAAATCACCAGCAGCATGTTGGACAGTCAGCTGTGTTAGTGTCATCCAAAGTTACAGACAAAATTCCCAGTCCAGAATGCATGAATTTGTCTTGTAAAAACATTCATTTACAGTATATACTTTTCTTTCTTTCCAAAAGCCACAATTCACAAAATTTTTGTGTACTTCATTAATTCCATATGCTCTGATTAGGCTTTTGACTTATTCAGTATCTAGTGCTCATGTCTCTTAAGGATTGGACAATAAATATTAAATTGTATAAATTATCATACATGTGTGTTGTGATTTCTTCTACAACAGTTCCCAGCAAATCAACATTTGTAAATAGTCCCTTTTAGATTACTGTCTAATGTAAATTTTTCTCCTCTCATTCAAAGGAAACACTGTAAAATCCAAAATAGCTCTGTGTGGGGAAGTCTCCCTTATTACGTGCATAATGAATTCCGTCTGCTTCTCCGGAAAGATAAAAAATAGGCTTTAATGAAGT
>WAAG01045930.1:3630-33777 GCA_013390105.1 Tichodroma muraria
TATTTTTATTAATTAATAAAGAATTAATTCAGTGAGAAAAATAAGTACCTTCAAACATGTGAGGGTTACTAAAAATCTAAAGGAGGGACATTACTTGCAGTAATATATATTGGCTTTATACTCTGACTAACGGTATAAATTAAAAGGAATTACATTGAAGGTGAAGAGATACAACACATGTAGCAAAGTAACCTAAACCAGGAAATATATTCCAAAATGGCCAAAGCAAGTCCCCTGATATGAATGTTTCTGCAGCATCAAATTTAATGCTTTAGTCATCTACNTAAGTGTGCTCCAGAGGAACTTCTGCATTAGTGGGATCCTTCTATGTACATTTGAAAATGGACCTGAGAAATAGATGAAGAATAAATATGCTCTAGAGAAATTCCTGCATTAACAGACCCAAGTGGTGAACTAAGCCTCCTCCACCTCTAATTTCTGTGATACCTTGATAGATCTGTAATTAGGCTGTGAATGCTTAAAGTGCTTTCTGATGAAATAAGATACATGACCATTAGTAAGCCAGCCTCTCATAGGCTGGAGATTATTTCATAAGGACAAAAAGAAGGTCCAAGTCCTGAAAGAATTTTCCTTTCTCTTTGAAGTAAACTCTGCAATTTTTAAGTGATATCCAAGACATCTGTTCAAAAGATGGAAGACTGGAACCTAGTAAAAATTAGCCCCGCACAGATTATAATTCCAATTTTTGAAAGCAGTTAAAATTCAACTTTTCCCCAAAGCAAACAGCAGTAGCCAGGATTGCAGTCCAAGATCATAGTTTCCTGTGGGCAATGTTTTCAAATATCAGCATCTTTGATTAAACATGCTCCTGTGGAGTTGCCTGACCAGATCTTCCTCCCTGGCAGTTGGTCTCGCAAAATCATCTGCCCACTTTTCAAATTCCTGTGAGTTGAGGGGAGCTCCGAATTGGTCCCATTCTGAATCCTAAATACAACACTGTACCAGCTCCTGAGAGGAAATGAGGTCTGCCTCTGCTGAAACTAGGACACTCCTCTAGAGGAGACTGCAGCCAGTGAAATGCCACCACCAAAATCAAAGTACATATGCATGTGCAACATTTTTCTTTATTTCTTTTCCATGCATTCCATTCAGGCCTGGCATTCTGGCTGTGATGGCATCCTGAGTTGAGCAAATGTCATCCAACACGCCAGGTTCACCCTGATAGACCTATATGCTGCATGTTTAATAATTCCTCTATAAGAACTGTTGCTGACGTTCAGTGTGCTCCTTGACAGGCTAACTGAAAGCTCATTTAACTTTAAAATGGAGTTAAATACCTAAATATTGACTGAAAAAAAGACAAAGGAGAATCACTGTCTTACTGATTTTTACACCATCCTCATCTGATTTAAAAAGAGTAAATTTTGTAGGATTTAGTCAGTCATGCAGACAAGTACTATTTGCTGTATAAGGAGCTTTGACAGAACGAAGACATGAACTTCATAAAGCTGCTAAGCACAGAGTGGCAACTTTTCATAGTGTTTTTATTAACAATGAACGGTTTTGAAGCACTCATGACCTGGAATAGCATTGTAATCCTACTACAGTCTTTGCTGCAGCGTGCCACTGAAAATAGGCAAATAAAGTCCTGTCTGGTTTTCTGTTCAAATGTGTGATTATTCTTGGACAAGTTTTTGGCTGGTTTGGCAAAGAATGGGGTGGTGGTGAGACAGAGGGGCTGAGCTGATTTTATTTAAGTGCATTTTCTGGGAACTTGGTGCCAACTGAGAATATGAAATACCAAAGCTGGGGTTGGAGCTTAGCTATCTGGCTCAGAACAGGCTCTCTTGCTCTGCTGCTGGCCCCTACAGCCTTGGAGCAGCTTTCTGGGACAGATTTTTAAAGTGTTTTTAAGAGACATCTGAAAGATGTGTTGGTCACACAAAATCCAGCCCTTTTCTGCATGAGTGGTTTTATAGAACAGACACCTTCTCATATCCCAAGGATTCTCAAACCACTCTAAAGGGAAAGTGGAAGCAGGAGAGGGAACTCATCAGCTGTTTATTGAAGATGTTCCACTCTATGAAAAAGCACATCAAGAAATAAAACAGAATAGGCAGGGGGAAAAGGCAGAGAATGCCTTTTAGCTCAACAGGTTAGGTTTTAACCACTAAAAACCTCCATTTTCCTGGCCACTGCCAGAAAACCCAATTATGTGTACTTTGTGTTGAACGACTGTTGAATAACATTGCAAAAATACTGTTATTCCCCAGACAGAAAAGTTGATATTTGAATGCTTTTGCTGTTTAATAATCCCTATTCAAATTATATATTTGGTTCCTCCTCTGAGAAATTTTTCATTCCAGTCAGATTAAGATAAACTAGGCTACAGGGAGTTATGGTCATGGGACAAGGCAATGCTTTGTCTACATATTGAAGACTGTAGAATGTTTCTCTCTTCCCAAACCTCCTTATGGCAGAATGCAAAATTGAAAATTAACGACAAACCATTCATTTGGAATGAGCGGTCCTCCAGGGACAAAATGTTTGTAAATTATATTATAACACAGGGATATTTTGGTTTATTTTCTGCAGTTTCGAAAAAATGCTGTTTACCTGATGGTTATTAAAAAAAGTACCTCACATTGAACTGATGAATTATAGAATTTTTCTCAGATTTAATCATCCCAGATGAGGACACTCAATTGCCTTCTATTCACAAAATCAGTTTATACCATCCAACACATTTGGAGCTGATGTTTTGCTACTCAGTCTTTGTGGCATCAAAGACTGGAACTCTTTTATTAGTATTTTTAGCCCTTCCCTCCAATTATTTATACAAAAAGCCATCTTTTTTGTCTGCACATACTCCTCAAGTGCTCTGAGTCGTTGCAGTTGAAAAAAAGCCTACTTAGCAACTCTTCAAACATTTGTTTTCTTCACTTCTTTCAGCTATTTTTTTTTAATTTTGCATTTTAAGTGTTTAATTATCTCTGGTAGAATTACGACTTTTGTCACAACTTTCACACACTTGGATATTTCACATATCTTGGATCCTGCTGGAATGTATTCCTTGCTTTTACATATGTATATATTTTTCGTTTTTTTTTTTAATTTAAAAGACACAAAGCATTCTTTTTAAACAACTTAGTTTCATTTTAACATTCAAATAAATAAATGTTGCTCCCACTAAGGAAATTCTGACAAGATCTAGGCAGTTTAGACTTCCCCTAAAATATAACGTTTCAGGTAGATTAAACCTTGACAAAAAGTTAAATCAAATTATATTCTCTGTGCTCAATTTTCTTTGGGGAACCAAAACTCACTGAAGTGTAAAAGTCTAATTAATTATGTAATATGCTAATATTTTTAAAATTAAGAACACCTGTGATTTAACTCTAACATGCCGTGAATGTGTTTGCAATTGACTATGACAAGAAGATTAAGAGCTAAAAATACCTTTCAAAGATTCATGCAATAGGGGTGGACAGAAAATCCCAAACCTGACTCAGGAAAAAGGGACATCTCTTATAACACAGAGGGATAGGGGAGGAGCAAACACCTTTAGATGACAGTTTTCCCAAACACAAGCTCCCAGCTTCTGGACAAATACTCTCTGAAGACATTCTGAGGCAAAAATTGCATGACAATCATCATATCAATGGCAATATTTAAACACATTATTACATGCCACTTGTACATCTATTCTTTGAACCTGTTTAAGTTCTTGCACCTTCTGGCACAGCTTGAATGCTGCATTGTAGAAAAAGGCATTATTTGCTTCTTTAAACCTCTTGCCTTATCAGTTTTTTGTTGTAAGATCTGGTGCTTACTTGCCTTCTTTTTTGCAATTTGTGACCTTTTCCATGGCTGAGAACCCTGGTTTGCTCAGCCCCCCTCACCAGAGTAGCTGTTCCAAGTGTTTCAACACTATTAATCATTCCTAGGTCTATTTTAAGCTTTTTTGAGATATGATCATTGCACGTAATGAGGAAGATGTGAATACACCCCACGTACAGTGGTGCAATGCTGTTCACTTCACAGATTCCTTTATTAATTATTCCAGCAGCCTACGTGGAGGCTTTCCATGGCTCCTCCATGCAGAGCTGCTGTTTAATAAATCTGTCACATACCATTCTTAAACTGGCATCAAGTGCCCTCCTTGAGCACACACCTCTTACGGAGGTGTAATCTTTATTTATTCCCTGAGAATCACTCTGGGATGTGAAATTCCTCTTGGTTTAGTCTTTTATTAAGGCGAAATCTGGTCCATAGTGGTGAAGGACAAGGGGGAATGGCTCCCAGTGGCAGAGGGCAGGGCTGGATGGGATCTTGGGCAGGAATTGTTCCCTGTGAGGGTGGGTAGGCCCTGGCCCAGGGTGCCCAGAGCAGCTGGGGCTGCCCCTGGATCCCTGGCAGTGCCCAAGGCCAGGCTGGACACTGGGGCTGGGAGCAGCCTGGCACAGTGGGAGGTGTCCCTGCCCATGGCAGGGGTGGCACTGGATGGGCTTTGAGGTCCCTTTCAACTCAAATCGTTCTGGGATTCAGTGATTCTCTCTGTGATTTTCCTTCTAGTTCCATCCCTGTTGGTTTGCTCCTGAATTGCAGCAGTGAAATGTTGTGTGCTTTCACTCAGAACCTTCCAGAAGTCAGAAACACAACCTGAAGAGATGCTGTAAGGCATTACTGTGGCCATGGAAGGGCCAGGAGCAATCTGTGCTGTGCTTAAACACGAGGAGGCAAAAATAAAACAATCTATTCTGTTACTCATACGGATTTTGAGATGCAGATCCAAGTAACGATGTGTAAACCTCCCTGCAGCTCTGTATTACTGGATCTGTCTGGAATGTGGTATCACAGGTTCCCATCTCATAGAAAGACATTCTGAATAAAAGTTTCATCCATAATAGCATGTGATAAAATAGTCACTTCTGCTTGCCCACAGTAATGCATTAGGCATTTTCAGAAGATGAAGACTTTTCCTAGAATCTTATCTGGTAACTTTTGTTTGAGAGGGAATATATTGCTGTGTATCAAATTGAACTCTCACACTTACCAGAGATACATAAAAAATAGAAACGTAGGGCATTCTGTACAATCTGAAATGAATGTGCTGCAAGGGTAGCAAGAGAAAGCCCATAATAAGCTGAAACTCTATTTTTCAATATACTCGTGTCATATCATATAATATTTAACCAGAATCTCAAGAGTGAAGGAGGCTTTAATGTGGACTCATAAATCAGTTTCTTGCACCTCATAAGGAAGCCTTGTAAAAATTGAATTGAGCCACACGGTGGATGGTAACACATTACACAGTAAAAAAAATCAGTTTTGCCTTTTGTTTCCAGTGGTGACATTTTGAGAAGGTTCACAATTTCATATCTGATGGGACAGAGAGGATAAAAATCTTCACTTGTGTCTCAGATCTCTCAATGGCACAAACTATAAAAGATGGCAATATAGAGTCTTATCTGCATTGCTGATATTCCAACATGGAAAATCAGGCTCTCAGGCACAATAATGTTGTATTCTAAAGTACAGCTGTGGGTAAGGGAACTCGTTCCTGGCAGTGAGGGTGTATTCACTGTGTCTTTATATACTGGGAACTGCTCATGCCAAGTATGACTCAGTAATTTGTAAATTTAAAGGAGTTAAAAAGATGTTTCAGCAGTTTTAAGTGAGATGATATTGTGATAATAGCACTACCCACACTGTGCTGCGTTTTGCAAATGCTTGGAGACAAAGCTGACACTACCATACCCACGTTAGAGAAAAAGAAGCCCTGAGATGGGCAGAAACTTCCCCAAACACATCCAGGAGAACAACTCCCACCCTACCGACTCCCAGGGCGAGGCAGAGGGGGTCTGAGCTGGTGCAGGGGTAATGGAGCCAATCCCATAAAGTACTGGCTGACTCCAGAGGGAGCTGGGCCTTTTCATCCTCTTCTCACAGAACTAAGTATGATCTCCGTTGAGTAGAGCCCCAATTAAAAATGTTTTTTAAAAAATGCCAAAAGTTTAAAAAGATAAGGAATCCATATGCCAAGTGAAGATAAAGGGCACGGCTATATATTTGAAATATTGGTATTTATGAGAAGCATGTTCTTATAAAAGTAATTTTATATGACATTATATATATAACTATGCTTGATTGTTTTTTTTGTTTGTTTGTTTGTTTGTGTTTGTTTTTGTTGTTGTTTTTTTGGGGGAGGTTTGTGTGTTATGAGAACATCCAGCTTGTTCATCAGGGTTCAGGCTCCACTCCCACTTCATCTGCCTCCCAAAGGAGCCCTACATACAGAAGAGCTCCAAGATACCATCAGTAAATCACAATTCCACAGGCACTTCTGCATCCAGCACCTTGAGATTCTTCTTTATATGAAGAAGACACTGCTATAAATTCTGCTGCAAGAAAAGACATGAAGATGGACAGAAATGCAATGAAAAACTCATTCTGAACTACTGGAGAGCTAAACTTTAATGTAATACAGATCAAAAACTAACTGCAGGAGCCTGCTTTTGATTTATTGAGCACTATGGCTTGTTGCACAGCAAGCAATTAAGAATGATAACTGAGAGAAATTAGTTCAATGTGATAGTATTTACAACGGAGATTTCGGGTATCTTCCTGCAGTGTTTGAAAATGGGCATCTTTCTCACACCACAGAGTTAAAACCACCATGCAGTCAATTTCTTCAACAGTGCAATTTACAAACATATCTTTTCTTAAAGTTAGTATTAGAAATAGTTCAGGATGACATCCGTATTAAAAAAAAATAAACAACCAAAATGGAGAGGAAATGCTTCTACAACTCTGAAAGCTAGATAAACTCTGCTGCTTTCTTCAGAAAAGTTTGGAAATAAGGAGAAAGCTGTCTGAAAAACAAGTAAATCCAATGTGAACCCAGAAGGGAAGCTTTCTGAAAATTTAAGAATTGATGAAACATCTTCCACAAAATAAATAAATAAATAAATCATATCCTGTGAGTTGGAATGCACTAAAAAGTTTCCTCAGTGTAAAATGGTGCTCACGTAGCAAAGAAATCCTGCCTGGAATAGCAGTACTCGCGTGATGTCCAGCAGGTAATGTATAGCAAAGCCTTTTCCAGGCAGAAAGATGGACCAGAGCTCCAGGATTACTTAATCAAGAGCTGACTAAGAGCACCTCTCACACAGGATAGAAAACGTGTCTTAGACAGGGACCTCCTTGGTACCAAAATTAAAGCTCGTTAAGGTCAATGGAGTAGTTTCAGAGCAATTCAGCACTTCATAGCAGCTACCAGAGATGTGCTTTGGGAAGTCACAAATTTAAAACCTAATGGGACAAGATTCTCATTTACCAAAGTTGTCATTCCTAACTACTATACCTGGAGCTATTTTATACTTCATTAGCTTTTTCCTAATTTATGAATAATCTAATATATCAGAATATTCTGGTTTAGGTTTCTTGCGGGCTCTATAGGAAATCCTGGGCTGCTCCTTAATGCCCCAGCATTTACTTTGACTGGCTTATTCAGCATTATCCACATCTAAACTCTCTCAGAATGAAGGGATTTGCTGCCCTGAATGTTAATGTTGTATATTCTTGAAGCAGAAAATCTGCATTTAGTTGAGCAGTATCAATATGTAGGTACTGGAGCAGAAGGTAGAAGCAGCATGTGCACCCATGGAGAATAGAGAGCTTTTGCAAACAGTGTCACAGTTTTTTGAAAAATACATCTGTTTTGCTCAATTGACACTCCATGATACTGCAATTATGAGCCATATGTGAGTGTGGTAATTTGGGAAGATAAATTAACATTTTAAAATCAAGACTTAGTGATGTTTATATCATTGTGCAGCAGCTTCCATAAAGCTGAAAGGGGCTTCCCTCACCTTTAGGACAGGATCTGTCCCAGCTGGTGCTGAATACATGGAAGGATGTGTCCAGGGGCTGTGCTGGAGAACAAATCCCCCCAAATGGTCTGGCAATACAGAGCCTGAGCCCATGGGCCTCTGCTGCTGGTGGAGCTGTGGATCACACACTGACAGGATTTTTTAGACTTTAAGGCACAGTCTTGGCCCCAGGGACATTAATGACAAGATTACCCAATTTGTTCCACTCAGGGCACCTACAGTGAACCCACGTTGGACCTGACAAGTAAAGCATTAAACATTTCAAGTGAATGGCATTATATTAGGTGGATATTAGTCATTTCATAATTATTAAATCTGCGATTGGGAAGTAGGGAGCTCTGGCTTCTCTAATACAATGGTGGAGTAATCCAAAAGTAGGCTGCCATCAAAGTTGGAATTTGAAAGTAAAATGGAAGGAAAGAAATATATTAATTATATGTTGCAGGCAAAAAATTAGCTCAAATTTGGAACACTAACATTTGGCAGATAATTGGGAGTATGGGCACACATGGACAGATATTCTACATTCTGAACTTTCAAGAAGTCTTCTCCTTGCTAACTGCACCCAACATGGATTGCCTGTAAATTTTAACAACAATTGGACTAAACAAAAATGACATGTCACAAATCTTCCATAGACATGACACAAAACTGTCAAAAAAGAGTTTGAGCACCCATTGTATTTCTGCACAGGAGCTACGGAAGCTGGGGAGATCAGGCTCTGGAAAGAATTTGTGCAGAAAGAAGATTTGGGAAGGGAAATGGTCTTGGAAATAAGTTCAAGGTCTCACCCGAGGAAGGATCTTGGAGATCAGGAATTGGTGTGAGAAATGCCAGGGGGTGGCAAGGGAATTTTTGGCCTTAAAACCTGAGACAACTCCATCCCTGGGGAGCTACACAGCTCAGGTGGACAGGACTTTCTGCCCAGCCTCCCTGGCCTGAAATGATCACCTGAAATGATCATCTAATAAAATGGCTTTTATTAGACTATACAGACAGCCATCCTTAAAGCATGAAATTGGTTTGAAGAGGAAGATGCAAAGAACTAGAGTTCCTTCTAATTGCCTTTTAAAATTTGTGTCTAAATTTACGTCTGCAAGTATCATAGGTGGAAAAGATCTGTCAGTGTGTCTCAGCATAGGCAGAAAGGTCCCCTACAACCCATAAAAGCTGAGATATTTGAGTAGAGGCAGGTACTTCACTATCCATCCTCTGTTGCAGTTTTATGACTCAATATTTGCTTCAGATTTTGGAGTTGGAACCATGGTAACAACGTCCACGTCAAGATAAATGGAAAACACAGCATTTATCATGGGTAGGGGATTTAAATACAAATTTGTTAAGAAATCCAAGAAATGTTAAGAAATGGCTCCTTTTCAGCCATGAAATGTGATGTCTTAGAGCACTGTGTATTTTATTTTTACTAGGTAACTGTATTCTACCTTCAGTTTGTTCTATAGGATTGAAGGGAGGATCTCTGTCAATATGAAGGACAACTAGAACAGGTCAGGGAGAAATTGGATCTTGGACAGCATTGCATGTTGCACTGTGGAAAAGCTTTAAGGATTCAGCTAAGAAAGTTTTGTCTGTTACTTTCCAAATAAGCCTCCTTTTGAACTCTAAATAAAGAATAAATCAGGTATTCCAATCCTGTTGCCATACATGAGAAAGAGAAATAATATACTTCCCAATATAGGTCATCAGCATAGATATTTTTATTCTAGGTTGCTTTTTGATTTAAATTCTTGGAAGGGGGGTTGTATGTGGATCTTTTTCACAATAATGAGACAGTATTATAAGTCTGCATTATAGAGCAGGCAGGTAGAATATTTAAATTATCATAAATAAATGGAGAGCATAAAACCATCATTAGAGGAAAATGAGAATAAACCTAGAGTTTATCATCAGTCATTTATTCAGCTGTCATTTATTTTCAAATAATTGATTGGAACTAATGCCCAAATATGGGAGCCATGCAAGTAGTGGCATCATGGGTTAAATCTCTTTGCTCAAACTTTGCTAAAAAGATGGAAAACATCTTAACCCAGGGCTATATTTTCTGCCTTTTCCAAAACATTTTTTCCCAACAGGCAGCCATCTTCCTGTGTTTCTGGAATTTTTTCCCACTGTAGTCTTCTGCCAGCTGTAAAGACAGCAAGTTCTTGATTCTGGATGTGATCAGGACTCAGCTTGTGTTGTGTGCACTCCCTCAGTGAAGCACCATCCTCAAGGGCTGCATCAATCGCAGAATTTAACTGAAAGCATTGACAGATGAGATTTCCCCAGGATCAGGAATCCACAGCTGTGGCTCCACTGCCTAATCTGGATGAAGCTCAAAGCCAGAGTGGTGGCTTTCCCTGACAGCCACGTATTTTCAAGTATGTAATTAAAATTTGGTGCCCAGACACCCCCAACGATCCCCCCGGGCATCCCTGGGAGCCTGGGCAGTGCCAGCACCCTCTGGGGGAAGCAGAACCTTTCCCTGATCTCCAGCCCAACCCTGCCCTGTCCAGCTCCAGCCTCTCCCTCGGTGCTGTCCCTGACCCAAAGCAGAGCTCGGAGTTGCCCCTCAGGAAGGAGTTCTGCTCTGCTATGGGGTCTCCCCTCAGTCTCCTCTACCAAAGCTCATTTGAGGGAGGATAATCTAATTTCTCCCTTACAATTTGTTTGTGGGAGCCATGTGGAAAACAAAGTGGGGAAATGATGCCTTTAAACCAGACATGGGTTAACTGCTGTTAAGGGACAGTATCTACTTAACAACAGCCTATTAAAGATTTTTGTCTTTCATAGACAAAAGCCTATTTCTTTTTCTTTTTCTTTATTATATAGACTTATAAAAGTCTATATAATAAAGCAACAATTCAGCAAATACACCAGAACACCAACACCAGAGTCTGAAAAATGGTTCTTTATTCCATTTGCTGTCTTTCACATCTTATTGGCCAGCACACACCTGCCTGCCAAGCGTCTATTCACAGCACAACAAGAGATTTTTCTTTCTGCTACTCCCCAGTCAAAGAAATTCTTTCATGCAATAATAACCTAATAGATGTTTTACCTTCTGCACACCTCCCTTAACCCTTCAAGGCACAAATGGGAACTGTCTTCCATCTGGATATATGATTTTGGATGGACTTGTGCCAAATGGCTGCTCTTATAGTGATAGGCAGAGAATAGAGGGGTTTTTTGTCCTATTTTGTCGTGGACAGCCAGCTGGCTGTGCTTTGCACATTGGAATTTCAGTGGACTCCTGGCAGCAGTTTCCCACTTATCCCTCAAAGGAGCGGCACACTGCCTTACCATGTCATTTTGTTATAGTTTATTTCTCGCATAATAAGCAACATTGACAGGAATATTTGCAAATTCTTAAATATCCTGGCATCCCGCTGGTGAAATCAGTGGTTTACCATTTCAGTTGGAAAGAGCTTCAAACAAGGTATCAATTTTATACCTTCCAGCTTCAGTATGTGGAAAACCAAAAGAACCTGGTTATCTTTGTGATCTCCTTTTAGCAGTCAATATTTACCAGTAGCAAGTGGCCAGTGCAACCCCTCAGGCTGCAGTGACTAGTTCTCCTGAAGAGGATGTTTCCACACAAATAATCAATAATTCCTTCTCAGGTATCCTAATCCATGGTCCAGGATAAGGATTCAGAGTGCATGTGCACATCACAGCACACATGCAGTTAATATATACTTGGTCATATGCTTCTTATGGAAGAAAAAAATCAGCAATTCACCAATAGACTTGTCAAAAATTCCAGATATTCAGAGGATCTTTTGACAGCTTCAATATAATCACTTATTTATTTTCATATCCGTTGTGTCATTTCTTCAGTTATGATTAAAACTACGAGAACAAAAGAAAGAAAAGAGCATTCCTGTTTATCAGGATGGGGTTTACACGATTTCCAGGCTTAATGCAGAACAAATAGGAGGTTTTTCATTGTCATGTTACTCTACACGTAACCTACTGACTGTGCAGTGCTCCGTGGCATGACCTGGGCTCTGAAACTGTTGTGTTGTTCGTCGTGGATTTGTGTGTGTGTGTGTTCCTTACCTCACAGGTCAATACCAATTCACGTAGGCATGGTCCTGTGGGAGGGTAAAGAAAGCAAGTGATGCATTTGTCTAATTCCTCACCTAGCAAGGCTTCCTACACAAGTTTATTAATATTTCATTGTTTCTTTCAGAGTTCTTTTCACACTTCTCTGTTCTCTCTTATTTACAACTGAAGAACATGGGCTCTTTTATGTTATTCATTAACAGACATTTATTTCACAAATGCTGGTGGTGTATTTTTTTTCATGCAGAACTTCTGTGCTGCAAAGACTGCTGGCTACTTTGCTGAAGGGTGTTAATGCAACAGGAAGAATTCTTGAAAGAGTAAATTTCCCATCTGCACCCAGGGCCAGCTGGTTCCATTCATTTTTGAATAGAAGCAAGCAAATCCCTTCATTGTAGAAAGAAAAGGACACATTTTAGCCCAGGATCATGCCATTCCCTGGGGTCCTAAATGCTTCCAATAGATTTTAATTCCTGTCACAAGGAAAAATGTAAGTTACCAGAATTCTAATTCAGGTGATATTACTGGGCCTGGAAATGAGATTTCAGATTTCCCTGACTTTTGTTTACCAGTTCACATCAGTTTTGCACATGCGTTTTGTAATCTGTTGGTATTAGACTTGTTTTATTTCAGCATTGGTGAAGACACTGTAAGTTTTTAAGGAGCATGGCCTTCCCCATGATACACAGGGCTACTCTTGGCTCACCCTCAGCTCATCCAGAGTGATCAGAATGGACAGGGGCTGTGTCCTGAACACTCAGGTAGGACACACAGCCAGCAGTGTGCATGCAGCAGCAGGAAGCAAACACATCCTAGCAAATATTTTTCTAATTCTAATACTTTTATTAGAATTAAATTTTTAATTTTTTTTCTATTCTAATTTTTCCAAAGCCAGTGCTGTTAAAATGATGGTTTCATTTTTATGTTAATCTACACATTAAGCCATTTTCTTCACCATTCATCTGATTTTGTACTGTTAATTCCATACACATGTTATGAGTCTCACTTAATCAGAACAAAAGCTCCAACAGCCCTGAACTGTGCATTTCCTAATCGACCAGCAGAACTCTCCTGTACGTGTTCATCTTGTCTAAATGCTAAACTAAACGCAAAACTTCTGTTCCCTGACTTCCAAGAGCTCGGCTGAGCAGTGGGGGTTTCAATTAAAAACCACAGGAAAGGAAAGGAATATGTCAATAAAACCACACACTTGTAAGTACTGCATACTAGTTTGCAAACAAACACAGCAAGCGTCCTCCGAGTATGAGTCTATTACTGTAAATTCAGACTGAATGCACGATGCTGAAGGTGACTGTCCCAGCATGATCTTCCTTCATCTCATGTATAGTGAAATGCTCTCTGCCTCTACGTTCAATAGCTTGATCTACTCACTCTGCCATGAGACTAAAGGAGGAAAATGCCATGAGGAGGAGAACGGCCTGAGCGGAATTAGCAAAGTTTTGTTCCATTTCAAAAGGAAATGAGAACTGCAAAGGAGAGAGCAGAAGGTGAAAAAGGGAAAGTAGTGAATTGATTCTAAGGCAATATCCTGTGTGATGCTTTAAATGTAGACATCCCTTGAATAGAAATGTAAATGCCATGATTTGCATTCTAAAGCTTTGTTAAAATATAACTGTCACTGGAAGAGATTATGTTCATAATTAATTAGTTACAGGCTGGGTGCAGTCACTTTTTAAAAAGGTTGCATTAGGGATCACATATTTTACTGTGAATTACAAGAATAATGAAGGTGAAAAAAAATTCTAAACAATTTACAATTCATAGAAAAATATATACTCAACTAAAATACAGTGCACCCTATGGTGCTTTTAATGCTCTCATATTGAAGAGAGGAACCAGTAAGAGAAAAACAATGTAGCTTACCTAATTAAGCAAGCAAAATACAGCTTAAATTTGCAGAAGGTTAATAACTAATATTAAATGTATTGCCTTCACATTATGTTTGAACTGTTAATAAAGTGAACTCACTGGCTGCTCAATATTACAATTGTTTCCCAATTAATAAAGAAATTAAAAGGGAAAACCTAGGAAAGTATACAAATATTAAAATGATTTCTTTTCCTCTTGAGCAGTAATTTCTTTATGCAACTCTTTCCTAAGCAGGAAAAAAAGGCCTAAAGGACAGAAAGAGCATCAGCTTTGAAATTTGATGCCCTGATTCCTTGACTAGACAGAGACTGAGCTGCTGATTTAAATAGAGATCTGCAAAGGTGCTCAGCACTGACCTAATTGTGCTGCTTTTAAAAACTCTTGGTATTTACCAATGTTTCCAACAGGACTAGATTGACACAAAAGCTGAACGCTTTTGAATGGTCTGGGTTTCATTTCATTCACAAAAATGTAAATGTCTAGGGTAGTCCAGAATTACGTTTGCCTCCCATCTGAAAACTGATGTGGGGACACGGTGCAATGATTTTTCACATCCTTAGCTTTTTAAATTGTGAGCTGTCCTGTCCAAATCAATGTGAAAGTCTTTGCAGGACATCTAAAATGTCAACACAGCACATAAATATAAACAGGTGCCTGACAGTCACTGGAGATTAGAGCCCTGCAATGTATGTTTGAAGATTACATGGGCTCAGGAATGTGCTACCTCAATCCAAGGAGGAGTTGCCATTTTATGACTGTGAAGCCTATTTGAAGAAGCGATGTGGGTGATTCCGGGCTAAACCCTATTTAATCTGGTTGCTAGGGATGCTCGGTGCCAGGAGGAGAGGGGGAGCAGAGCACACACCAGGGCTGTGCAGCACAAGAGGCCACGGGGGCCACACCTGATGCCATGGCCAAGGCACCCTGAGCTGAGAACAGCCAGATCATTTAGTCTGAGGTGTCAGAGACAGCCACACACGGTGGGGCTGCGCCGCTCCCGTGTCCTCTTCGTTAGAGGAGATCAATTTCCCCTGAGCGTGTAAATGCAAACAGTCATCTTGATTCGGAGGGAGTCTGGAAGCAGGAATGGGGCTGCAGAGCCTCAATTAATCCCCAGCACTCTGCCCTGAGAACTCCCTGTCCACTCGCCTTCCCAAAAAACTTTCTAGCAACTGCTACTTTATTAAGTCTCCCTTCTTTTATTTTTTTTTCCCCTCATTTTTTTTCTGCTGGATAAATATAAAAAGAAGGGTATGGGGAAGGTCTGGGAGATCAAGAAATGAAAGTCTGGGAAAGGAGATGAAATGGTGTTTTAAGGGAAGACAGGAGAGATGAAGGAAAAAGGAAGAGGAGGTGGAATGTTCAACATAAATGGGTAGTGTTCTGAAGAATACATTAATCTGATACTTAGAGGTGCAGAAAGTTTCTAAAACCTCTTTAAAACAGGGAATGGCGATCCAGCAGCAGTTTAATGACTATTTTATAGAGTTTGGAAGTATAAATGCATTGTATTTTTGGTTTCTGTACATGGAGAAAATTTATGATGCCAAATAGTAATGGGAAAACTTCTCATTTTATACAGATACTTCCAGTTTATACTTCCAGTTTTGGATCACCTCATCTGTTTCTGACTCTAACCTCAGTATGATCTGCTGTTGACACTCCCTGGTGGAGATGGGTGCTAAGGCATGGCTTTACTACAGGGTGGTTATTGGAGTCCTCATTTGGCTGATCTGGGTAGGTGTGCCTGGGTATATGTTTATATACATAATCCTTAAGGGTATAAAATGTTAAGGGTTTTCCACTAAACTCAGTGGAAAACCTCCCATTGACTCAGAAGAGAGTTGAATTAGGCCTTTAGAAATAATATGCAAAACTAGCTGTTTCTACTCTGTCACCCACTTTCCTTCCCACCTGACCACTGATCCTGGAAGGAACTGCGTGTTCTGTGTCATTATTGACTGCAATCAGCTTCCACTGACTGCTAAGCTCCTTCAAGAATTTCCCATCTCCTTGCAGGTTTCCACCCCTGCTTTACCTGTTCCTCACTCTGAAAAAGAACAGGCTAAATGTTAACAGTGGACAAAAAGAATAGGAGAAGTGTTAATAATGGACAAACTGAACAATGAGCAACAAGAAAGGATTTTCACCCAATGAAAGCTGAATGAATTGGCAGCAAATAGGAAGAAAAATGGGAGATTAGAAATAAACCCCATGTCATATTCTGAATTTTGCTTACCAAGGATAACACCCCTCATTTCCTTTGGCAAGAAGGAAATTTCCATTTTCTTCATTTCCAGAGGCAAAAAAAACCAATTTGAAAATTACAAATACAACCCTGCAGAAGACAACTGTAAAAGATCACACTAAACAAAGAACACAATGTCAACTAATAAATTTTAATTTGACCAACTCACTTTTATGGGTGCTCCTTGCTGTGATTATTCAGCTGATTTCAGGATGACAGATATGATGAGTGAATGACAATTACTGTGTACCTCTTCTGAATCCAAAGCACAAAGCGTTTTAACATCCACTGTGCTTTAACTATGGGGAAGATACCTTGGGCATCCAAGAATTTAGACTCAGAGTGTCTTGGAGTTCAAAGTACTTGCCTTGTGCTGAGTTACCTAATTGTACACATATCCTATACCTTGTTCAAGTTGGTAAGTGCAGTTCTTTCCTTTTCCACATTGGAAATCCAAAGCAAAACAGACTTTTAGGTCTTCTTTTTATTCTTTAAAACAGAATCTCCTAATGCTGGGTTTTTTAAGCTGAATATCTGAAAACTGATATCTATTCCCCTTGAATTCAGGATGGGTAAATTACTGAAAGATCTTTTTCTTCTCTGTGAAATTCCCATTCCCTTTTTCCTGAGTGCAATTACAGTGATGATTAGCAAGTGCAGTACTATGGATAAGCAAATGTTTAATTCATATGAGTGTACCTGGTCAGAGCCAGGGATTTCACTTTCTCTCATTCTTCATAAATGAAACAAAGATTCTATCTTCTTAAGCCTTCTTGCTGTTCCTTATTTTACAAATGAAACACTTAATTTAAATAATATCAAAATGACACAATAAATTTTGAAAACTTTAATTTTATCCTTTTGGCTGAAACTGTTCTTTGAATAGCTTCTCATTTTTCTCTAAACACCCTTTGCCACCACTTGGTAAAATTTCCCTGGCTGTATAACTCAACGTTGTGCTGCCTTTGTAAAATATCTAAAATGCTCCGAAGCTGTAAAATGTACCATGAGGCCTCACTTTTACTTCTTGCTTTGATTTCTGATCATTTCCCATTGGCTTCCACCAACTCTGAATAAGATTTCAGCTTTTTCTGGCTGTTCTGCAAAATCCAAAGTAGCAGGAATTTGCAGTGTTTGATGCCCTGGCTTACAGACAAATAAATAATAATAATCAGCCCCTTTTTAGGCTGCGCATACGACCCAAATCCCTCTCTCTCTTCTCTGTCTGAGAAGCAGAGCTCTTTAGATTAATCCTGGATTGGAGAGTATATTAATTTTACCAGTTAGTAGCAAGAAACATTTTTTTCCAGGCACTATATCTGGTATTTTAGCAAAAGTTAAGGATACTTGTAATTACATAACCTCGCTTCGAAATCACTCCAAAGTGTTCTGGGTTCCAAGGTTAAAGCATGTAGGAGTTCCTAATAACTCTGAAAGTAAAAAAAATTATTACATTTTTTGGGGGGATGAAACTGCCTTGCACTGTTCATCTTCTATGTTTAACTGTTGAGGTGGTTTCTTGGATGAGAGGTTTGCTGAGTAAATATTGCCTTAACCATCCACCAGAAACATACATATAAACTTTTCTAATTTACAGAAAGGTCCAGACTCCTTCTGCAATCAACAGAGCAAAGTCTCTGCTGTGGGAAACTTTCAATATTCAATTCCTCTCCCTGGGTTGGGGCAGTTCAGCAGGAGCTCTGTGTTAACACAAGACATTTTCCTGTGTTTTGGTATCCCTCTGGCTCATATTCTGTAGCTGGGAGAGCCAGAATTCCAGTTCTCCTCCCCAGGAACAGGCTGGGTGTTGGGGTCAAAGAGAGCCCTGAAAATGAGCTGAAAGCGAAACTGAAAATACACATCATGGCCAAACTCCAGCCCAAAGACCTCGAAACTAAAATGGATAAATAGTCCTATATTTCACTCTGAATTCTGAAGTAAAATAAGAAAACAAAAGTATTGTATGCATTTACATTTTAAATTATGTAATCATGTTATTATCTGAAACTAATACCATGCTGTTAAAATTTAGATAAAGTGTCCTGCAATGCATACAAAATGTTCATTTGTTGAAGGCCATTAAGTTAATTTCCTGGGAACAAGATTAAATGCAAGGCATTTACATAATCATTAGTTGTGAGGTGTAGAATAGATAATTAAATATTCCACCACATTAATTTGTATTTAATTAACTGTGCTTCCATGATCCTTCTGCCTGAATATTAATATTGTGTAAATAAACAATTAGGATGCATGCTTTGCAAAAGCTTTATTGTAAAAAATGTGATCAAAGAAATTCTATGAAATCTACTTAAGTTAATAAACACTTAAAGTTTCTGGAAAGCAGAGTTGTCAATCTTGAAAGTTTTGCTAAATAGCTCCAAGTGCTATGATTTTTAACACCTTAATTCTTCAAGTTTTCAGTGTGTCAGAGTTGTCATAACAAATATTTAATTATAATATTTCCTATTCTACATTTCCCAACTTCTCATTTAGCTGGTTAACATGCACAAAAGCTAGTAAAGTATGCAGAGGGAACTTTGCATCATGTTTGGGAAAGACAGTAAAGCTGGGAGGAAATTAATGAATATTATATTTTCTAATAAATAAACAGAGTTTCAAAACTCCTGTTTTCATACTAATGGGGTACAATTTGTAAACACTCGGGCCATATGAGACAAAAACAGTAAAATCCTCTTTTTTCCCCCTTCCTTTGAAAAAATTTGTTCTCACCAGAAGCATTTTCAGCTGTCTACATTGATGAACAACACGCAAAAGGTTGAACTGAAATTCTGAGCATGTTTTGTTTCCTGTAAATGTAACTTTTTCATTGCTTTTGGCTTATAAAGATGCTTCTGCTACTGAATTCTGTTTCTAGCAGGAATAACTCTAGGAATCACCTGTACTCTAATGTACCACTTACAGAGTACCCAGTGGAATTTGAACAAATGGAAAAGTATTGCACAAAAATAGAGAGAAGATACCTGTGGAAGCTTAATCTGTCTGAAGGGGAAAAATGACAAAAAAGGAAACTTCCCAAAATACTTGAATTTTTGGAGACAGTGTGTATGACAGAAATTCTCTGCAGATCTATGATTTTTTGGGGACTATTCTATGAAGGATGGAGAAAAGACTCGTTAGAAAGTTTACTTTCATAACTGGAAAATCTAAGTTTTCATTAGCTCTGATTTGCAGGGTGTACCTGGGATTTCTGAAAGTCCACTTGCAGTCAGTGCAAGTTGAGAGGGCTGTGTACTCCTCACCTTCATGATTCTTTAGAGCAAGTGCTTTGGGGCAGGTTCTCTCCTTTCTGAGATTATTAAAAGCTTCACCTCTTTAAAAAAAAAAAAACACATTTACTTATGTGTATCATTAAATAGGGACTTTTGACCCAGACACTTCACTCCCTCCCACTGGCACAGAAATACATTCCAAGTGTCTTTAGACAGGAATGTTAAGATTATTGATAAATTGTGGATGGGTGAAAGGAAGTCTGATTAATGACAGCTAATCATGCACAGGAACAGTCAATTGGTAATGCAAAATCACCAGCAGCGAAATGCAGACTAAGTGAACTCATATTAAAAACTCTGCAGGATAGTAATGTAATTATGTTACTCCGTCGCATTTAATTAGAGCCTGAAATTTTTTTAGTGGAAGGTCTTACTGGCTCGTGAAAAGCAAAACCTGCTCCCTGCAAACACAGATCTCCGTCTGAAACAAACAGAATGAGAAGTAAGGATAGTTTAATCTCAGCCTGGTTTTAGAGAGGAGATCTTTCCTTCCACAGCCAATCACACCTTCCTGCCTCCACTGGGAAACAGATGTAAGCACTACGTGACTCTAGGATATACAGGATCACAAAAATATCACAACTCAGAGCAAGCCATTAAGTTCTGGAAGTGACCCCAGGGGTCAGACAGGATGCATGATTGGGAGTACAAAATAGGAAGACCACCTCTGCAGAGAGCTGCTCCATCAGAACACCCAACCAACTGGGAAACTGTATCCCAATCTTATTTTTCTGTCCCTGTGAGATGGGAATTCCACGTTTTCTTCTGCAAGGCTTATTTCTAAAACAAGAATGCTATTTTTCCAATATTTAAAACATGTTAGCCCTACTTTGAAGGCAGTGGTTTTCCAAGGTTTTCAAGTAAGTGCAAAAGATATTTAAGTATTCTGACTTTCATTAATGCCTTTGAGGTTTGTGATTATGATTGTATCAGACGTGGATGGCAGTATTTTTCTTCCCAGATTAATTTTAAAAGCAGTTTGGGTGGACTACTATTCAGAATAAAAACCAGAAGTTTTGATAAAAGTTTATAACGTTATAAATGAGTGTACTGCATAACATAAGCTAATAAATGAAAACTGGTAATGTAGTGAAATTGTGTTTTCTCCATGGCAGGCGAAAGATGCATGAAACACGTAGTCAATAGTGAAGGCTGAGGTTTTAAACAGTCTGGAAATACCAAGTTGAGGCGATTCATGGATGCTAGACAATCATCCTTCTTTTTGCAGTAGCACAAATAGGGTCACGGAGGTCAGGAGAAAAAAGAATAAAGAATATCTCCAAATAAATTGAAAGTAGGCAGCTGGCATGGAACAGGCACAGGCTGTGGTGGAAGTGGAGAGCATCAATTAGTGAAGGCACACCATGACAATCATGCTGCTGCCCGGCTGAAATAAAAGTTAGGGAACAGTAGAAATTGGTTAAAACAATAAAAAAGGATAAGGGTGTCACTCTACCCACCCATAAAAATCAATGTAAAGGAAGTGCAGCTGACATAAAGTGTTACTAAATAAAACTGAAAGTAGAAAAGCAACTCAAAGCCGGGCTGGGGGTGGAGTGAAGGTGCAGAGGCAGTGCAGCACATTCCTGCCAGCAGCCTGACATTCCTGCCCACTGAGGGAGTGGACCCCAGCCAGCTGCCAGGATAGCAGCAGCTCACCTCACACCTGTGGGATTATCAGAGAGCTCGCAGGATCCCAGTTCCTTTGGGCTGCTACTTGCAAAACTCACACTGAGTTCTGAGGTATAAACCTCAGAACATCAGATGAGGTATATCTGCGATAAATCGCACGCCTGAGGATGCAGCTTTTGAGTAGGATCATTTTGCTTAAATATAAATGAATATTGACATTTCTAACTTTGCTCTACTTGCTCCAGGAAGTACCTGCTGTTGACAGACATTGCCAAACCAGGAGAAAGCAGCTGTGCTCGCTGCTTTTGGAGGCAGTCCTTGGTAACTGAATGGACACAAGCCTGAGGGATGCATAGTGGGACAGCCATGTGCAGGACCAGAGACAGGAAGGAATGCTGAAGCAGTCAGCCTTTGTGTGGGAACAGGCAGGCTTGAGCATGATTGTTAGCTCTGTGCTTTGGAACGTGGGACAGTGGGCAGGGCTTTAGGATCAGAGCCCCTAAATCCTAATTCAATCACTATTACTATTGCATTAATTGTGACAGTCATTGGCAGATTGATACAGGCATTGAAAATTGCCAGAACTTTGTTAACATCTGCCATGGCTGGGCTGTTTGTGGGAAATTTTTTTATTGTGAGTGATAAGCAATTAACTGGTTGAGTTCTAGTCCACCCCTGAATAAAGGACTCTCCAGACTAACCTAAGAATGGTGTTGTGAGGCTTGTACTTTTAGTTCTGTGCAATATTAACTCAGAAAATGCTAATGCAAAGGAATGCCGGCGGAGCCTCACCTACGAGAAGCTGTTATTACAAAACATTAAAGCCTGCAATGAGAGAACTAAAGACTATTTATCTGTAATATACTGTACTATCAAAATTGCTGTTCATTAGAGTCCTCTTTCATAAACATTTCTGTGCAGGATATTTTGCAGAGACGAAGGAGTGCTCTACATTGATCTCTACATTGATTTCTACTGCTGTGCTGACTCACATAGTTTAATATGTCTTTTAAACTTAAGACTATATATTACTGCTTCTGAAAATTTACCATATTCTTGGGAGGAACTGAAGCTCTTGAGTCTTGTAATGCAATTATCTTGAGACAAGATGATTCTGTGGTAAGATTATCCCTTAAAAAGATTATCTTCTGACACAGTCATCCTCTGACAAGATTATCTGCAGAGATGATGTTGATAATTAGCTGGGGATGTGGAAGACTGATCTAGGAAATACAACATGAGGGAAAACTAGTCTGAGCACTTAGCTGAGCCTCAGCTCTGTGTGAAAGTTGTTCATGGGCTAAGCTGCTGGTCTGAGCCTTCAGAACTTTCAGTTAATGGGGAAAAAGTCGTGAGCAGGGTCACTACAAACCTTAGAGCTGGACATTTCTGCTTTAACCAGTCAAGCCCAGCATTCATTGTAGGATCTAGCTGAAAAAAATGCCTGTACCTTCCCTGAAAAAGTCTAGGAACTCTTGTATGCATTTCATGGCAAGTGTGGATACTACATAGCTTAAAATACAGAGTATACACACGGAACTGCAAAAAATGGATTACTTTTGTCTGGCAGTTGCTATTCCTCAAAAACATTTTCTAGCTGCACAAACAGTGTCATGCTTGGTGTTTTCTCTTAGAGGAGGGCAAAGATCAATGATGTTAACTTCCCTTTGTATGTTTGCTTTCCAAGTGCATTGATTCTTGATATTCCTAAAGTCTACTGACATGAGGATCCTGAGACAGGATCCTCATAAAGTGAGAAAAAAGCAAACGATTCTAATCTTTCCAAGAAAAGAAAATATGAAAGCATAACTGGTATCTCTGCAGCCCCCTGCCCTCAGTACCCAAAACTTTGCCACACAAACCCCAAACAATTTCTTCAGTTCTTGGAGTCTCTGCAAGGTTGAGGTAAATAGTATTATTGCTGCCAAGAAGCTGTAAGCTTTAGATGAAAGTTAATATGTTGGAGGGTGTCCAAATCTGAAATGATCAAAGCGACAGAGGTCTAGAGGTTTTAGCTACACTGATGAGTTGAAGAATAAGTTACAATGGCAAACTTTGAACTGACCTTAAAAGTTCACAGGCAACACTTGTGTAAACAGACACCATATATTATTTTTTTTTTTTAAATGAGAATTAAATGCATTTTCTGTTTTTGGTTTTCTTTTTTTCAATTAACCTGACTGTGGATATTGCACTTGGAGCTGTTAAAAGGCTGTAAACTTGAATATAGTTTTGATTCCATCTACCAAAGTCACCCCAAATAAGCAGTTATTCCCCCAAGCTTTTAATCTCTTGCTTGTGCTGTGCACATAGAAAGTTTCTTCCTTCTCGAGGGAAGAACCTCCCTCTCTGTCTCACACACTGTCAGCCTGCAGAGTGCCAAACCATCAGGAGACGAAGGAATCAGGCTTTAAGAGTTAGGAAGGCTACTGGGCTGTGTGGGGAATGGAGGCTTTGTTTCTGCCCTTCTTTCTCCATCAAACCATAAACACAGACCATTTTGGTCAGCCGGCTTTGGAGCAGCTGAGGGGGGATCCCCCTGAGCAGGGGCACATCAGCTCCCTGCGAAATCACACAGCCATCAGCAGAGTGACAATTTGGCTCTAGCTCCTCAGTCTTCTCAAAAGAACTCCGTGGTAAAAGGAACAAAGAGCATGAAATTGTCTTGAAAGCATTCTGGTGGGTAAGCCTGGCAGCTAGGATTGACCTCCAGCACAGGGAACAACACAGCACCTTCAATAATTCTGTTTACAATATTCTTGGGCTGCCTTTCTCCATCTTTTTTAACACATTCTTAATTTATTTTTTTTTAAATGATAAAAAAATTAAATATTTTAAGTTATCTATAGACACTGAATATTTCTTGATCACTCATCCTTCTCTGAAAAAAGACTCAGTAAAATCATCACAATAAGAACGTGTTCTCCTTTTGTTCCAAGACAGGCTTATGTCTCTGCATTAATTTCTTTTCTTCTATTCCACAGATAATTAATAGAAGATACTGGGAAGTGCTTAACTTTACTTCAACCTATTTGAAGTTTATTACCCCTGTGACTCATACATCACAACCACCAAAAATGGATAAATTGTAAAATCTACAATACTAAATCTTCACTTCAAGGACTACTACTCCCAAATCTCCTAGCAGTACATTTTTAGACTGCCCTTTCTAATAACTTAGTTTCCCACTGAGTAAAAAGCTTTTAGTATGTTGAAAATGGAGCAGTGTTATTCTTAGCTACTTGATTCTCAAACTTCCAGTTCTGCTATGGTTCAAGTGGCAGCTCCTCCATACCCACATTCAGCAAACCATTTTTATGACATTAATATAAAACACTCCTTTGTGATATGCAGTAATTTTATCACATTTTCATTTGATTGATGTGATTAAAATATATTTGACTTCATCTGAATTCCTATACAACTTAAACATTGAACAAGATGTTTTGAAAATGGCAAAGAGTTCAGAAGGCTCAAACACTTTGCTACTTCTTTACATTTAATAAGCAGTGCTTATATTTCCCTGCACTGCAGGAATACTTGAAATATCCACATGCAATTTGCTTGTTTGAGTTTGAAGATGAGAAAACATAGCATTTTCCGCGAGTCCTGAAGAGCTAGCTGACAGAAAGTACTGGGTAGGTAGAAATAAAACCGAATTTTAAAATTAAAAACCCCAAAGTTTGCAGATAATTTTGAACAAAGAAAAATTTGTTCATAGCACAAGATGAGAAAAACTTTGAATGTGAGAGGCCAAAGAGAGCTTTAGCAATGGCTGAATGGAATTTAAATTCCAAAGTAGACAGAAGATTAACTGGTACAGAGCAGCCTCTTCATCTGTTTATAGATTTTAAGGCCTGAAGAGATGACAGTGATCATTGGTTCAATCTCAAATCAGTGGTTCCTACACGACTTCTACATAAGCACATTCCCCAGCTGGCTGGGGAAAATGTTTCTGTTAGAACGGATTTTCAAATGAGCCAAATGCTTGGTAGTTTTAAGCAGATAATCATCAGAATATAGAGAGTGTATGTGAGATCTAAGATAATAAAAATCTAAGTTTATAACCCAATTTTTTCATGCTAATTTTAATGTTGGTACTTCAGTACTGCACATAGACACATAGTCAGTCTCTGCAAATATACAAGATGTGAGCAAATAACCCAAATATATTGTGTGTACTGAAATGTGGTGCTATTTCTTACTCCATAATGCACTCGCTCCAAAACACATCCATATACTCAAATTATTGTGGGGAGTCTGCTGTAAGTAGTTACAAAAACTCTGCAGCAACACCTCCACTTGCATGAGTTTCATTTAAAGGAAATTTGTGATAAGGGAATCAAATGATGGGGAAATGAAGAATCAGGAGCTCACTAATTTGATAGCATTCAAAGGCTTTTCTGTGTTTAGAGTGCAAATGACAGTAACTCCTGGGCATCTTCAAGCTACGCAATTTGTTTATCAAGAGCAATTTTTGAGCAAATATAAGAAAATATATGTCCAGTATCCCGTATAAAGTGAAACAAACAGTCTCAGTTAATGATCCTTGGAGCTAACTCACTAAAAATAACTTGTGAACAAATGTGACCTCACTGTGAAATAAGTTTAGAAAAACCAAACCCAACAAAACCAACCAACAAACAAAAAATAACCACAAAAAAACCCACAAAAAAACCTCCCCAACAACAACCAAACCAAACCAACACAAAAAACCCCATTCAACACTGCTTTCCCACTAACCTTTGGCATTTCCTCGATAACATTTACATTTATATCACTTTTAACCAAAATTATTTATTCCTTTGAGGCAAAGTTTGAGATTAAAAAAATACTGTTGTACAACGTCCCCAGGTTCCTTCTGGACTCTCTTACAGTTTTTCTAGAAGATTACATGCACTTCGAGTCCTACACAGGCTTATCTCCCACTCTGAAAAACAGGAAATCCCTTCAGAAATGCATTCAGAAATTTAAAAATGTCTCCTTTTCCTTGTGTGAATATTGCCAAGGGAGTTCAAAAGAAAAGGATTGTGGCACTAGTGTTCTGAATCTCATTATATTATTTTAGACCATATTTAATACTATATGGGGAGTTCAGGTTGAGTGGTTCTACTTAACCTATTCTCAATAATGCCCAACTTATCAGAAATTATTTGCAGGACATGATCCTTTTTGGGTTAAATTGGCCCAAGGCCAAGTGTCTTTAAAGCAAATGGCAAGATAAACAAATAAAAGGGGAACGATTCTTGACAAAATTAGTTCATCACTTGTCTGTGGTATTTTTACTCAGAAAATAAACTGTGTTGTTCTTCCCCTCCTTTTGTTTCATGGCAATTACCATTCCAACTCTGTTCTAGCTCAAAACAGCTTGCCAGGAAAACAGCAAACAAGGCATGACTGCTGTCCCGAAGGAATGCAAGTTTGTGGAAACAGTTTATGTCAAGATTTTACTTTTATAAATGTTGAGCCCTACCTTGCTGCACTAGTACTTTGGAGTGATTTTATTCCTGGATCAAAGAACTGCTCAGCATGAACAAATGTCCAGAGACTGTTTATAAGAAGATCAAAGCTATAAATAAGCAGGGCAAACGTATCAGGTTTAATTGCACCAGGGAGCACAGCTTAGAAAGGTCTGGGAGGCAGTGGGAGGCTGAGGGGAGGCAGGCTCAGCACGAGTGTTGCATCCCCTGCAGCAGCACCCATCCCAGCTGTGCTCTTCCATGGCATGTGGACACCAGGGAAGGCAGAATCCCAGCAGAATGTCTCTCCTTTGATGCCACTCCAATCAGGTGCTTACACATAATCCCTGTATTTCCAGTATGCTGATATTCTGTACTGAAAAGGGTCTACATGCCTTGGAATTTACCTTGCATTTTTGCTTTTCTAAATTATCGCCAGCCTTCCTCTGCTAGGATTTATTTTTTACACGGAATAATTTCCCTTTGACTTGGAAATGTGGTGTGCATTAAGAAGTTCTGATTACAATTCCAGGGAGAGGAGGACTCCTGTGGAACCCGCTCTGAAACGTGTGATCCATGCAGAGAGCAGAGTTGGGAACAGAGAGCTGGAAGCTGCACTGGACACTGGTGAAATCTCAGTCCTGGGCTGGTATTAATAGCAAGAATCCTGGATGCAAGGGATACTTTCAAACAGGAAAATGCCATAGAATCATTTCGGTTGAAAAGGACCTTTGAGATCCCAGCAGTGCCAAGCCCAGCACCAACTCCTGTCCCCCAAGTGCCACATCCATAGGGCTTTTAAATCCCTCCAGGGATGGGGACTCCAGTGCTGCCCTGGGGCAGCTGTGACAATAATTGACAACCCTTCCAGTGAAGAAATTTTCCCTAATATTCAAAGTAAAGCTCTTCCGGCACAACCTGAGGCCACTTCCTCCTGTCGTCTCACAGATTACGTGGGAGTAGAGCCTGACCCCACCTGGCTCCAGCCTGCTTTCTAAAAGAAGATAGCAGTATTTGAAACCAATTATTGCCACACATTCTGCTTGCTAGGACAGCAAAAGCAATGACACAGAGCCTAAAGGTGACCTTGGTTAATTCCTTTAGAGCACGCTTAGTTCAGCCATAATAAAACCATAATGTTGGTATGAAGTAGACTTTACACCCTGCAAAATTTATTTGAAATTTCAAGCATGTTCTAATTCTCCTTGAAGACAAACCCCAGGTCTGTTTAAAGAATTAATTAGAGGTATGATAAAAAGCACTCAGATAGTCTGGAGTTAGGACTGCTCTAAGGAAACACAGAAGACTCAGCTTCCAGAATTTGCTATTCCCTATTTTGAGCAATAATTTACACCCATGCCCATGCCCTTATTCACTGTCCAAACTCTCAGGCTGTTAGGATGTCAATTTTTCCCTAACATCTCAATCTGTAACAGCATCTTTTGGCACAAGTAAGTAGAGATGTAGGGGGAAAATCAAGGCAGATCCCATTCCCTGGTATTACCTGAGAATATTCACAGCCAGCTCTCCCAGGACAGTTCAATTGCTCCTCTACCTGTCCCCTTGACTATTACAATGCAGCAACTCCACAGCATGGGTTTCAAGTCTTTTCAAATGCTCTGTAGCTGTGGACTTAATTTGTAAAATGAAAAAAAGAACACAGCAGAAAGCAGAGCAGCATTTGAAATGAAGCACTTCCTTTCCTCACCCAGCTGTGTTGGTAAAGCTAAACCCAGGTGCTGTAAAAGGTTGTGGCCGAGTCAGGAGAGCAAAGGTGGGTGGTTGTGGGTTGTAACTTTGTAGGAGTGAACCTGTGATAAAAGAATGTCAAGTAGAAAAAGTACATACAGAGACATTGGAAGAGAAATGAGGGGAGCAGGGGGGAGGGACAGGATGCAATGCCAGGCTGGAGTTCCCTCTCTCTGCGGCAGAAGGACGTGGGTATGAGCTCCCTGGGTTTCTCTCTTCAGTGTAATATGAAGTGATGGTCCTGGAGGCAAAGAAAAATAAGAACTAATGAACTCCAGACTAGGCAGAAGCCTAAAGCTGGGCATGAGCTTTTAGGGAGTGAGCTGGAGTTTTCTGTTAGCCTGAGAGCAGCGAGTCTTTCTGTCAGACAGGAGAGGTCATGTGTGAGAAATTCTCAGCTAGATCAGACCTGATTTAAGAGCTATGATAGAGACTGAAATTCTTCTGACACACATGACATCCACGCTTAAGGAGAAACCAGACTCACAAACCAACAGCCAACAAAATCTCATTTGTGAGGGCTTTTTATTACTACCTCTACACTTTTAATCCTCCCTGAGTACAAAGGGAAAACAGCAGCTCCTTACCACAGCTTGAAGCACGGTGGTTATATTTTTCTAGAAGTGACTTTTTTTAATGTTACTTTTCTAAACTGCAGACATAAGCGTTGAATTATTGGAATGGGTAGGTATTCTGTGTGGCTGTTCCTCCACCAGTCTCCCTGCAGGTGAAATTTGCTCCTGTGCTTTCTCTGTGAAGCATAACAACATTCTGGGCTCTGCTCTGGCTGGGGTTAGGAGCAAATATGATGGGTTTGTAATCACAGATGTTCCAGAGACTGAGGAGTGAATCAGCCCTTGAGTTTTCAGGGGTGTTTGAAGTTTGCACTTGTGTGTTACTGATATAAAAGGTAGGAATAAAGAAACTACAAAATTAAGTCTAGTCCTTCCTACCACAAATAAACATATACTTTACATGTGCAATTAGCAAACCAGTTGCATATCCTGGATGTTTTTTTAACCTCTTCTGCTCCACATTGGCATCCAGGACTGTGCTGGATCTCCAAAATCCTTTGCCTGTGCTGGTTGTGCTAAGATTTGAATCAGTAACCAAGCTCAATAAATCAGTCCATTAAGCTTCATGATCTTTAGAAACAACTGTAGCTTGTAGCTGTCCATATTCCTTGATTTCTTAGTAGTGGTATAGGAAGAAATGGTGCTGAGGATTTCTCTTTGTAGATCATGAGAAAAAACTGGCTTAGTGTTTAATAATTGAAATTCCGATGGAAGTTGGCGTTATATTTAAACTAAAATAGTGTGTGGTAAGTTGGAAATTCCAGCATTCACGTTGGAACTCTGACCTACTTATGATGGGGAAAGGAGAGGTTACCTAAATGAAGCAGCTGGACAACTGCAGGTGAATGGGGCCTCATTCCTTCTAGGCTTCACATCTCACATTGCAAACTGGAAACAGAGGAGCTGGATTTAGAAACTTGGGAGGAATTTGTGGAAGAAAAAAAAGGCCTATGGAAGGAGAAAATTTTCATTTAAAGGAAAGATTACTGGTTTTCAGGAGAAGATCATTATAATATATTTGGTATATAATTAGAAAAAGTATTTTATTGGTTATATAAAAAAACACATAGTAGACTCTATCTAGGTGTAATTCTAGCAATAAGAAATGTACTGATAGGTAAAAAATTCTATTTTATGAGGATGAAGGGGAACAAAAAAGTGCAAGAATGTTCTTTTATATATTTCAGACTTCTTTTTGATGATACATCCCAGATGATACAAAATAAAGTGATATGGCCAGAGCTGGGAACCTAAAGTTTGAGTTTGGATTCAAATCTGAATTTTTCAAAGTATAGGGAGAACTATCTGAATGGAACTTTTATGGAAGGAAGGCAGGAAGGCAGGAAGGCAGGAAGGCAGGCAGGAAGGCAGGAGGGAAGG
>WAAG01045930.1:33784-90913 GCA_013390105.1 Tichodroma muraria
AGGAAGGAAGGAAGGAAGGAAGGAAGGAAGGAAGGAAGGAAGGAGAGCTTTTTGGACTACTTACTCCAGCCCAACATTATTGAGGTAGTGACTTTTTTTTTTATGTTATGCCATATATCTGTGTGTTATTTTTTACCACTCTTACTTTCAAAGGTGTTACAATGGACTTAACAAAAACAACAACCTCAAATAAGTGTAATTCTCCTTTAGAAGCAAGTATGTTATAAGGAAAAAAGACATGAAATATATGTGATTTGGGATGGCATTTCTGAAGGCAATAAGATTATGACCCTAATATTAATTGAATGTATTTATTTTCAGTTTTTACTTAGCTGTTAAATTAATATTCAGATTAAAAAAAAATAAATAAATTAGGTGACTTTAAAACTCTGGTTCAACTGTTAAATTCAGAAAATTTTGGCAGCCCCCATGGAAATTTCTTTAAACATATTTTTATAATCATAAAAAAATTCCTTAGGAGAAAACATATTATAGTTTCCCTTGGCAGAGTTCAAACTGTCTACCTCAGGGTCCAGTTTCATGGTCTGCTTAAGCTGATGTAGCTGCAGGGCTCCTGATGGAAAGAGCAATCCTGATCTCCTGGCTTCCTTCTCTGCTGTTTGCCGTAGCCTGGGTAAAAACCAGCCCATGGAGAGGGCTGGGAGGACTTCCCAAGCAGCTCTGATTAGGGCTGACATGCTGCTGACAGCAGAAGTGAGGAGAAAGCCTTCAGTCTCAACATTCCACAGACACAAAACTCTCTATTTGGATAAAAATAACTACCACAAATATATTTTGGAAAGAAGCTGTTTGTATAATATTGAAGGCAAGAATCTTAGTGACCTTTCTACAGTATAAAATGAGACTTTGACTCAGCTGATCTGTTTCCTTGTAGTAAATTATTCAAAGGGTTCCGTGTGTGGATATGTCTGTTGCTAATAAAGGGCAGCAGGAGGTGCTTCCATCCTGCTCTGGTGGTAATCTCCTCAGCTGGGAGCTGAATCTCCTGTCTCTCTGCCTTTGCACATCACTCATGCCCATGCCAACTGAGTTTCAGCCCTTTGGAAATGTCTGCTCTGGGGAGCCCTGCTCCCAAAGAGAACCAAGCTGGGAAGGGGCTGGAGCCCCAGGAGGGGCTGAGGGAGCTGGGAAGGGGCTCAGCCTGGAGCAAAGGAGGCTCAGGGGACCCTCCTGGCTCTGCACAACTCCTGCCAGGAGGGGACAGCCGGGGGGTCGGGCTCTGCTCCAGGAACAGGGACAGGAGGAGAGGGAACGGCCTCGGGCTGGGCCACGTCTGTCCAGCCCTGGCACTGCTGGAGTCCCCATCCCTGGATGGATTTAAAAACCCTGCAGTTGTGGCACTTGGGGACAGTGCTGGGCTTGGCACTGCTGGGGGAATGGCTGGACTCGATGATCTCAAAGGTTTTTTCCAACCTAAACAATTAACCAGTAAATGGCGACAGAAGACTGTCACAGCACAAAATCTTTTATAGGCTGAATGTCAGGACAAAGTACCACCCCTTTATCCAAAACACGTGGACAAAAGGCATCATTGCTCTTCTGGGAGCAACACCTTCCATCCAAAATCACTCTGGCTTTTGCATACTGAAGCATAGTCAAAGTTATTTTAATCAGCATAATCAGCATAATTGTCATTTTAATACACTGGTCTTGATTTCAGAATATTCTTTTCAGTATTTACTTAGTCATATTTAATTATTCCCTGTTATACTGAATGATCCTCCTTTGCTTAATCCCATCTCAGGCAATGATAATTCTGTTTAATGGACGAAGCTCACTCCTGTTTTATGTCCGTGGAGCTGTGAGGAGCCGTGGGGTTTCTTGGTGCCTTTCCATTTGACCAGTGGTTTTCTCAGTGATGTCTGGCCAGACTACAGACTCTGATGCTCTTTGGACAAAATGTTGAGAGCACTAAAGAGGGTTCCTTGTGTCTGAGACTCTGCAGTTAATAAGTGAAGTTGTTCCCACAGAGCAGAGAATGTAAATTGCAACAGAAGGCAAAGGATTTCACTGTTGTGTTTGAAAAGGGGAATACCTAAATAATGATGATTTAGTCTCGGTCACATCAGAGGCCCTTGAGACTCTCTGAAGAGGAGAAGCTGATTCTTGCTGAAGGAATGTAACAGTAGCATATTAAAATTTCAAATTCAGCATTGTGTGGGGGGGGTTTAATTCCTACTAGAGGACAGCAGGTTTGTACTGTATTTATGCAGCATTTTCCATGAAGTTTTTAACTCATTGAAATATCAGTATCAAGAATTCAGAGGCAAACTTTCCAAAGTAAATGTTTGTCTGCTTTTTGATTGCAGTCACAAATCTTGTGTCTTCCCATAATATTTGCTAATCATGGCAAAGTTTTTTGTCTGTTATCTGCTTATGGAATTTTGCTATGAAAATTCACATGGAATCAGAGTTCTGTGATGGCATTAATAGATGGCAAGTGCAGTAAATAACAGGGAAAGCTTTTGCTTTTGAAACTTACATATTCAGAGTAATTTTTTTATGACATCCCACTTTTACATTTCCTTTAGATATGGCCAAAGTCCATATGAGCAGAATGTATGCACCATGTAACAGAAAATATTTTACTTTATCCTAACAATTTTATTTTGCTTTTGAGCCCCATTTTCTTTTCCTGAAGCCCAGATACCCTTTCCAATTAAGCTTCATGTGCACTCTAGTAATGCATACTCTTGTTCTGTATTTCATAAAAGTAGATCAGGGAATGTGATACTGTTCCTTTGGCAACCATTAAGAGAAAATTAAAAAACAGTGTTTGATCCAGTGCACTTCCCTACATGGGAGGTCACAGCCTGGGTGCAGGTATCCAGCTTAGGAACAACTAGGGAGGTATCTTGGTTTTGGTTGGGATAGAGTTAATTTTCTTCCGAGTATCTGCCATGGTGCTGTGGTGCTGGTTTAGAAAGAGAATAATGTTGATAACACACTGATGGCTTGGGTGTTGCTGAGTGGCCAAGGACTCAGTTTTCCTGCAGCCTGCTAGCCAGGAGGGATCAAAGCCAAGACAGCTGATCTAAACTGGCCCCAGGGATATTCCAGACCATCAGTCGGGGTGGTGAGCAACTCTGCTGTCAATAATTTGTCTTTCTTGGGTTTTATTTCTCTTTTTATATTATTTTTTCTGTTGTCTCCCTTTACATTAAAATTATTATTATTATTATTATATTTTACAGTAAAGATGATTATGTTTTATTTTATTTCAATTATTAAACCGCTCTTGTCTCAGCCCACAATCCTTACCTTTGTTTCCCTGCTCTGCTCCCATCCCACGGCAGGGGATGGTTTGACTGTGGTATTTAGCTGCCTGCTGGGGTTAAACCTCCACAGCAGGGGAGACATTTAACATATGTGAGTACTCCCTTTGAACTAAATCAGATTATTCACTTGTGTAAAATTGCTCAACTGCCTAAATGTCTGCAGGATCAGGGCCCCAGACTGCAAACAGGAGCACCAAAGCAATATCCTCTCGCTGTGCTGTTCAGCCCTGCTCTCCCATTCCCAGCAATTGAAGGAGTGGATGGACCATTTTCAACGCCTCTGTTCCATTACCAGAGCCTTAGTGGGAGGACTGGGGTACATAAACACTTTTTTTAATTATAAAGCATAGTAGTTGGAAACGGTTCTGTTGCAAGTAAGATCTTAACATTAAAAAAAAAGAAAGAGGAAAATCACCATCCAAAGCTGCAGGGCAGACTCTGGGGATCAGAGAAATCCTGGTCATTCAATTCCTGCACAATTTCAAATGACCGGGTTTTTAAAGAGGTAACATCATGTAGACCAGGATCATATTTCAGTTTGTATGCAAAAATTTTTTTGAACATGAAGCCGTCTCTTGAATTAATAAAAGAAAAGGAAATAGCTCTGCAAGCCAAATGAAATCCATATCTTCNTGGGATAGAGTTAATTTTCTTCCGAGTATCTGCCATGGTGCTGTGGTGCTGGTTTAGAAAGAGAATAATGTTGATAACACACTGATGGCTTGGGTGTTGCTGAGTGGCCAAGGACTCAGTTTTCCTGCAGCCTGCTAGCCAGGAGGGATCAAAGCCAAGACAGCTGATCTAAACTGGCCCCAGGGATATTCCAGACCATCAGTCGGGGTGGTGAGCAACTCTGCTGTCAATAATTTGTCTTTCTTGGGTTTTATTTCTCTTTTTATATTATTTTTTCTGTTGTCTCCCTTTACATTAAAATTATTATTATTATTATTATATTTTACAGTAAAGATGATTATGTTTTATTTTATTTCAATTATTAAACCGCTCTTGTCTCAGCCCACAATCCTTACCTTTGTTTCCCTGCTCTGCTCCCATCCCACGGCAGGGGATGGTTTGACTGTGGTATTTAGCTGCCTGCTGGGGTTAAACCTCCACAGCAGGTGAGACATTTAACATATGTGAGTACTCCCTTTGAACTAAATCAGATTATTCACTTGTGTAAAATTGCTCAACTGCCTAAATGTCTGCAGGATCAGGGCCCCAGACTGCAAACAGGAGCACCAAAGCAATATCCTCTCGCTGTGCTGTTCAGCCCTGCTCTCCCATTCCCAGCAATTGAAGGAGTGGATGGACCATTTTCAACGCCTCTGTTCCATTACCAGAGCCTTAGTGGGAGGACTGGGGTACATAAACACTTTTTTTAATTATAAAGCATAGTAGTTGGAAACGGTTCTGTTGCAAGTAAGATCTTAACATTAAAAAAAAAGAAAGAGGAAAATCACCATCCAAAGCTGCAGGGCAGACTCTGGGGATCAGAGAAATCCTGGTCATTCAATTCCTGCACAATTTCAAATGACCGGGTTTTTAAAGAGGTAACATCATGTAGACCAGGATCATATTTCAGTTTGTATGCAAAAATTTTTTTGAACATGAAGCCGTCTCTTGAATTAATAAAAGAAAAGGAAATAGCTCTGCAAGCCAAATGAAATCCATATCTTCATTAGCTCCTCCTGCATAACCTTGTGATGTCAGCTGGGCTTTCAGCTGTTAGGAGGTGATTGATAGTGCTTGTTAAGTCCTCGTTATCTTTCTGAGTGCATCTTTTGACATTCTAAATATCATCTCGATAAAATTTGCTGGGCAATTAATTCAGCATTTTTGAGACATTTTTGAGGAAGTAACTTAGAAACAGAAATAACCATGCTTTAGTTTTGAATTTTTAACCTTTGGGGTTTTTCCAGGATAGGATCCCAAAGGCTGCTCAGATATATCTTCTAGCACATACTAAACTTTCTTCCACGATTAGTTTAAAACAAGTTCTTTGTTATAATGAAGATCTCAACTCAGAAATGACATAAAGTTTATCACTGTTATTCCATTCTGCATTTTCCTCATGTACCAGCCAGCAACTAATCTAATACTTGCCTCGGAAAATAAGATATTATAAAGTAGAGAACATCTCCTTAGGAGCATGAATTCTATAATCCTTTCAGGCTTAGTTATTTTTGAAGTTCATGCCTATATATTTTTGATTTCTATTTAGAGGGTCTGTGACTTTTATTATTAGAGTGAAATATGAAAAAAAAAATTAAATATTATTTCCAATTCTCAGAAGTATGGACTTTTAAAAAAAGGTTTGCTAGGTGTATTAATTCATTTCAGTCAGTTCTCCACTCTGCCTAGAATGACTTTCAATGAATGCATGCATTTCCTAAATACACAAATCATCTTTTAACGCTGCAGTGTGAAAAAGGCTGTCTTTGTGTAGGCAGATTACTGGGGCTCCTGAAGAAATCTGTCAATAAGATCATGTTCAGGGAGGGCACCCAGCTGAAACGAGTGGCGCGGGAGGCTGCTGCTCCTCGGTGCTAAATCACCGAGCATCTCCGCCGCGGGAGTGACAAACGGCACTGAAATGTGACCTTCGGCGAAACCCGAGATGTGCCTGAAGGCGGCACCGAGCTCCGGGCCGCGCCGAGCGTCCGCACGGCCCCGACCGTGCCCGCGCCCGCGAGGGTGCTGCGAGAGCCTCTGCGTCCCCGTCTGTTGCCATGGCACCCTCCCGGCCGTGACGAGCCACCCCCGGGGCTCCCTCGGAAGGAGCCCAGGTGAGCCGCGGCACCGGCCCGGGAGCACGGACGCGGCCTGCCCGCCGCAGGGCGAGGCGCGGGCGGCTNTTTGAGAATTAAAACCTTAGAATCTGAGAATTTAGTCTGGGAATTAAAATCTTACCAACTACGTGGTTTCAAAAGGTGCAGTGACCATGGTGAGAGCAACGTTCTGAGAATTAAAATCTTAGAATCTGAGATTTAAATCTGACAATTAAAATCTTATCAACTACGTGGTTTCAAAAGGTGCTGTCAGTGACCATGGTGAGAGCAACGTTCTGAGAATTAAAATCTTAGAATCTGAGATTCAAATCTGAGAACTAAAATCTTAGAATCTGAGATCTAAATCTAGCAATTAAAATCTTGTCAACCACGTGGTTTCAAAAGGTGCAGTGACCATGGTGAGAGCAAAGCCCCTCTCAGAAGGGGTGTGCATGCTGACATCGCTCAGTGCCTCTAACTCGTGCATATCACAACCACTTCTGGATTCCAAATCAAAAGATTTGGCTCAATTTTCATGTCCTAACAGGAAAGAAGGGATATGCAGACGTAGTCTGAATTGCACACCAGAGTACCAGAGCTCGAAGGTTCTTTCCTGTCCTTGAATCTGCTCACTTCTCAGAACGATTCACCTTNCGCCGCAGGGCGAGGCGCGGGCGGCTCCGCTGCGGCCTGCAGCCGCGGGCTGGGCTCGGGCCAAAGGGGCTTCAGCGGAACTGGAGCTGATGGCTTTAAAGCGGACAAGCTGCACAGAATTACAGAATCCCAGAATATTCCGAGCTGGCAGCGACCCACAGGGATCATGGAGTCCGGCTCTTGAGGGAGTACAGGCCCGTACAGGGATCGAACCCACAACTTTGGTGCTATCAGCGCCATGCTCTGACCAGCAAGTCTGAGAATTTAAATCCTATCAGCCGCGTGGTTTCAAACGGGTGCAGTGAGCATGGTGAGAGCAAAGTTCTGAGAAGTAAAATCTTAGAATCTGAGATTTAAATCTGACAATTAAAATCTTATCAACTACGTGGTTTCAAAAGGTGCTGTCAGTGACCATGGTGAGAGCAACGTTCTGAGAATTAAAATCTTAGAATCTGAGATTCAAATCTGAGAACTAAAATCTTAGAATCTGAGATCTAAATCTAGCAATTAAAATCTTGTCAACCACGTGGTTTCAAAAGGTGCAGTGACCATGGTGAGAGCAAAGCCCCTCTCAGAAGGGGTGTGCATGCTGACATCGCTCAGTGCCTCTAACTCGTGCATATCACAACCACTTCTGGATTCCAAATCAAAAGATTTGGCTCAATTTTCATGTCCTAACAGGAAAGAAGGGATATGCAGACGTAGTCTGAATTGCACACCAGAGTACCAGAGCTCGAAGGTTCTTTCCTGTCCTTGAATCTGCTCACTTCTCAGAACGATTCACCTTGGACAAGGGTAGAGGAAAAGGGCAGAGGGCACTCCACTTTCAAGGACTGAGCACACTAAATCTGCAAATCAAGATAATAACCTGCAAAGCATCCAGCGTGATTAATTGTCTCCTCAATTGTTTTGAACCGTGGAAGTATGTGTGAACAATAAGATTGGCATTTGTGCTTTTGCAGGCACTGAAGCACTTCTGAAATGCAAATCATTGATGAACTTAAATTATTTTATCGGATTTATGGAAAAAAGGCAGAGGTTGATTAAATGTCGAGTCTTGGGTGATATTTAATTGGTAACCATTACATTAGGAAATAGACTTACCATAGTTTGTACCATACAAGTGGGATTCAGGCTGCAAACAAGGAATGTTAATAACCTCAGCGAACATCAATGTGTGGGCAACAGCAGCCTGCTTAGAGGGAAAGGGAAAGATTGCTTTACTGGCATGGAGCTAAAAGTGAAAATGAATCTTTCTCTGTAGGAAATGTTTCCTTGTCTGTTCCTTTGCTATGAGCTGTGCAGTGTTCTCTTGTATAACTTTTGCTGTATTTGTGCTAAATATAAAAGGGGTCACATTAGCCTCCTTAAAACAGAGGTGAGGGAAGGTGTTCCCTGCAGTGAAAGCAGCTGGGACAACGCTGTGCCCTCAGGTCATGGTTAAAAGTGCCTGATTTAAGAGTTCACAACCTGCTCCCATGGTGCTGTAAGTAACTTTAGTTTGCCCTTAATTGTCTTCATTTAAATCTTTGTATAACTTTTCTCACAAATGAATCTTGAGGGGAAAAAAAAAAAACAACACAAAAAAATTACATTAAAAAAAAGTATATGAAGAAAGACTGAACTAAAGAAGCAAGTGAAAAATAAAAAATCCTATTAGAAAGCATACTTCTCTGAGAGGAGTCGCTTTTAACCCGTGTGTGTTTGGTTTGATTTTTGGTTAGGTTTGGTTTGATTTGATTAGGTTTGGTTTGGTTTTGACCACTCCAGTGACAAACTCTAGAAGGATTTGGGGCTGTGAGAAGCACACATGATCCATGACAGCAGCCTGGTCCTGTGGAGTCCTTGTCCCAGGTGGCTCAGAGGACCAAGTGAGCACTGTGGTGCCACCTGGTCCCACACCAGAGTGTGCCACTGGTTTGTCACAGCTTGGGCTTGTGGCCAGAAGGCAAAGGAGTGCTCGGGGCTCCTCACATCTGGAAGCTGTCCGAATCCTTGCGCTGAGGTCACAGCACAATTAGTTCCAGGAAAGACTCTCAGTCTGGTTGTGCTTATTAAGCAGAACTTCAGCCTGGAGGAACCTGACAGGAGTGCTAGCCTAGCTATTAATGGAATTGAATTTTCATCCATTGTGCTGGGAGAATAGGGGAGGGTGAGTTAGAAACAGTGCTGTGGGTAACAGTGGGCATGCAAACTGTCCAGATGAGCACAGGACAAACTGCCTGGGAGTTTGAGTGGGGAGGGACGGAGATTTTGACGGAAAAAAGCGCGACTTTTCAAGCTGCTGTCTCTTCATGTTGGAGAATAAACTGCTCTTTTGGATTCCTTCTTTTCTAAAACCATACAGGTTAATGCAGAGCCAGCAGTTACCTCAAAAAGAGTCAAAGCTCTGCCTGTTGGGCTGCTCTTGGTGGTGGTATCAGCTCGTGGGGTTCTCATGGCTCAGGGTTAGAATGAAAACAAGGAGAGATCCAGCCACTGAAACAGGGTTTAATAATGAGAATGGCAAAGGGCAGGAGAGAGAAGAGGAAGGGGGAAGGAACACATAGTATTTATCCAGAACAGTGACATTTCCAGGCTTTCCCTAGATAATTCATTTTTCCATTACGGCAAATGGTTATTCTGACTGGAAGAATAACTACAGATGGCTTTTTTAAGAAGCTCAAAAATGTGAAATGAGCAAGTTACACTTTAATGGAATTGAATCACTTCAAAGTATACATTCAAAGCCTGCTGGCAAATTTCTCGGGTGGCTGACTACAAACAGCAAAATCCCCCATTTGTGGAGGTGTGATTTAGCAGGCCACTTCTCTGTACTGACTGATATTTGTATATTTGTCACTTCAAAGGTGATGAATTAGAAATATCAAGCATCATTAAAATCAATGGGAGTTTGCTCTTGACCTTACTGAGGCCAGGATTTTACCCATTATCACTGATCTCTTTGTTCTTCTGTCACTTTGCTCTCAGCTGTGAAACTTTTTCTAACTTATGTTTTATCTCCTATATAGAATTCTAATCAGTACAGGGTTGGCTTCCAGGGGAGTTAATCTGTGCTTACCATGTTATTATCAGGCTAAATTACCCTTAATATGCTGACTTTACACTACTTTGAGAAGTCCTGTCACTGAGTATAGCAGGTGTAGATGACAAGATCATGTTGATATACCTCTTACCTATCCTAAAATATAGTTTTGATCTGTTGTCAAGTGCAGATTCCACAGGAATTCTACAAGATGGGATCAGAACAAGCATTATACAGGGATGTCTGGAGGCACCAAGTGTTTTAGAGCAGCAGGAATTCTGGGGACAAGGAGCTTTTTTCACAGAGCTGATGACAAACAAGCCTAGGGCACCCAAAATATAAATGGCTGTTGGTTTTATTTTAAAAAACTCTTCCATTGTTGTGAATGAAATCAAGCTTTTTCTCGGAAGGTGTTGGTTCTTCAGAAAAAAAGAACCAAACAAACCCCAAAATCAAATCACAAGCAAATTTTAGCTTCATCTCAGTACCACAGCTTAGGAGCTAAAAGAGAAAAAGCAAAATTCTCATCTCTTTTAGGACACAAATTACTTTTCCTGGACAGATCTAACTCCAAAAAGCTTTTTCTTTCAGCTGCTGTTTCTTCTGGTCTCTCGAAAACCACATCCACTTGTAGTTTGGCTTTTTTTCCTGAGAAGAAAGCCATCAATATGGTGTATTGGAGGTGGAAAACATGATGCAGCAATTTGTTAATGGAGAGTATATTTTCATTTTGTGAGAAAAATCACTGATTATGTGCAGTGATAAAAGTGCAGGGTCTTTTAAACCCTCTTTCTGTGTAGTGTTAAGTTCTTATTTCAGTAGGAACTGTAGAAGCTCAAAGTCTTTCCTGTTTAGCTCCATACTGAACCAATGCAATCAAATGTGAAATGGAAAATGAGAAAAGTAATTATTATTACCAATAGCATTTCTTTAAATGTTGCTTTTCAAAAGCACTTTAATTACAATATGTTTTTCATGTTGGTTGAGTTCTTCTATATAGGGAATACAATCATTAATTATCATAATTAAGACACCTGAATTCAGCCTGACTGGCATTTCTTCCACCCCAAGTTGTGTCGTTGTTTTATCTCTGACGGTTAAGTTTTCAATCAGATGTTATCTACTTTTTCCTAATCATTAAGAAATGCTTTACTAATTAGCACATGAAATTCATCCTACATCAGACTGAATTGAATCAAGGTCTATTATCTTGAACAGTAAGACACTTCAGAATTCACAGTAATAGGGCATGAATATGTGATACAGTTCATACACATTTCATGAACCTCCACGTTGCTGTTATTTTTTCAAGACTCTGCAATTAGTTATGCCATTTTCAGGTCACTTAATTCCCTCTCACTGTTTAAGAGTCTGGTAGATTACAATGCTCTAAAAGCCCAAGTTAACTCTTCCCATGCCACAAATTTTTTCCGTTCCCCAATAAAGATGCTTTTCTGAAACCTTCCCTCACGTCCTGAGAAACCATCTACCATCTACAAAACTTTCCCTGCATGTTGTTTATTAAGAAAGGAGGACATATTTTCAACTATTATGTCAGTTCTAATTTGAATTCCATGCACGTGAACCAGTTCTTGCCTGATCCACAGCTATTGTGCCAAAATTTAACCATTTTCCTCACCTGATCTTCCACTGAAGATTTTGTCATCATGGAAGGAACCAGCCAGCTTGGGACCAATCGAAACCTGATTAAAAGGTTTTAATCCTGTTTCTGGTAAGCTCTTCTAAATGCAAGGGGGGACATGCTCATGCCCTTCCCTGTTCTCCAAGGCACAGTTCCCTAGTTGTGATCAGTTTTAATTTGCTTTGATTAAGTAAGGGAAAGGATGTTGGGTTTTAGATTTACTTACAGGAAGTTATGAAGGCCAGGCTATAGAACTGCGCAGAGAGATTAAAATGATTAAGATTTCTCATTTATGTAATAAACCTCACAGTGTTACAGTCTTTATATTCAGATACTTGGCACGAATTTCAGACAAAGTCTCCTGCATGTGGATTTATTTTGAATATAAGAATTTGTATCAGCCTGCATATGCCTACTCTTCCATGGTTCTAAAAAGTGCAAGTTTCTCACTTAGGCAAGATAAAACCACAGAAACTTTTTCTGTTTATCACTAAGAGGTAGTGTAATGTAGTATAAATCCTGGATACTTAGACATTCTCACAAGTCCTCATTGATACACAAAGCTAAGTGGACACCCCACCCTTGGCTGGAATTCCTGTGCAACCACACACAAAGCACAATGGATTTAGGATCTGATTTCTGTCCCAGCAGATCGTGCCTGGCTGCTACTCTAAGCCGTATCTAAATAAATATTCTACAATCTTGTATAAGCTGTGAATATCCACGTCCACACTTCTGGATGGTGACAACTTTTTGAGGTGAAATGGCCAAGTGCCTTTTAGCTGGATATTTCTGTATTGATCTGATCCAGTCCTGTGTGTTTTACCATAGAAAGTCTGAGAACCTCCTAGCAATGCTGTCACTACTGGGAAGCAAAGCTGGTTATGCAGCACTGGAATAGGGCCTTTGGGAGTGTACAGCCCCTATTTTAGGAGACAGAGGTAAGAAAAACATCTCCAGGTTGTTAAGGATTTACAGCACAGAGCCATGAATGCCTTTTAAGCCATGTCCAAGGTCAGACTGGAGCTTCTGGAACGAGTGCACTTTTGTGGTGCGGACCTTAAAATTCATCCCTGCTTCATATCAGATCAATTATTTGATGATGTTTTTTCAAAGCCTGGTATTTCTGACTCACAGGGGTTACTGAAGAAAAATTCTCTCATTTTCTGTGAAATTGTACCACAGCTTTATGAATGAAAAGGCTTGAATTGGCGATCTCTGAGTTAAATGGGAAGTAGCTGGTAGCAGAACACTTCCCCAAGGGGACTCATGGATTTAGGAGCCATTTCCTGGCCTGCTGCCTTAGACTCTGAATTTCTTGACCTTAAGGACAGGCTGTAACAGGCTTCTGTTCCCCAGGAAAGAACTGTAAAGCTTTAGTGCTTTAAGAATTTAGTTAACAATTTCTTGTTTAAATGTTGAATCAGTGGTTGGAGTTTTATAGGTGTTGATTCTTTACAACCCCATTTTCTTCAAAATAATTTTTGAATGAAATGCTCAGAATACCACAGAGCTTCTGAGTTTACCAAAATAGAGTTTGTACCAGCCCTAGTTGCATCTCTGATTATTTAAAAATTTTGGGTTCAGTGAAATTGCACTTATTAGGTCTTGGAAGCACGTGTAGGATTGGGTCCATGAAGATGAGTTTGGAGTATCACTTCCATAATTTTTGTCCTTTAATTTCAGATAAAGATGGTTCCTAAGAGTTTATTCTCTTTGGGTTTCTGTCTGTAATAAATGATAGCTGATGCTGTGTTTCCATACCAAACATTCTCTTAGAAGTGTGTCAGCTGTCCAGGTAAGGAATTAGCTCTTCCCTGTTTTCCCTTTTTGACAGAAGATTACTGAACCAGCTTATAGAAAGCACATTCAGTGAGGAGCAGGAAAAAAATACCTCAATCAAAATAGCTGTACTGCTGAAAATGAATGATTACTCCTAGGGGAAAAAGGTAGGGTGGGAGAAGAGCTGCATCATGCAGTTCAATGGGAAATAAGGTTTGTGTGGAAGCTGGAGAGCTGCATAAGATTTCCTTTCACATCCACACCGTGCAAGTATGTTTTTGTAGCGCATCATTTCTCTTTAGTTGGTGTGTTCAGTTACTGCTCATCTCCCTGAGGGATTTTTATTGGTATTGAAGGAGTCTTCACCTGGAAATGGAGTAGCCTGAAATTTGACAAGTTGGAAAAATACTTACATTTTTGTCTGAATGAAAAAATCTAGTATTAAAAAGAAAAGCAGGGGAGGGGGAAGGAAACATGTATTTCAACAGTATCAAATGGCTACTGCGCCGTTTATGGAAAACAACATAATTATGACACATAATTAATTAGTTAATTACAGAAGTATTTATTATTTTTTATATGAGGAATCATACTGTAAACAGTCCATTAATCTATTTGTATCCATAGAATCCGAGAGCAAGTAAATAATGTTCTTTCAGTTTGTGCTTTCAGTTTATACTGTGAGGGAAAGCATTGCCAAGGTGCTGCACTGCCCTAGAAATGGCTTTCCAAGAAGGCAGGGAGGCACCTTTGGGCCTAGAAACTCAGGGTTTGAGAAGGAAGAGATGAAGTTTATAGTGGGGTCTAAGGTATGTATGAAGTTGAGGCACGAAAATAGCTTCCAGCCATCCATGCTATGCCTCACTGGTGCTTTCACAACAAGGCTGTGTCTAACGTGGATTTCAGCAATTCAGTGAGCATAAAGTCACTTCCAGAAGCATCACTGACCCCTGTGTTGACCCAGCAATGAGAACATTACTGGAGCTTATATTATTTATGAAAAACAATGAATAAATTCTTTCTGTGGTAGTGTGTGCTATTCCTTCCCCACATTTTTGTTTCATCTTCCTGTTGTCTGTTTTTTGTACTTAGCCTCTTGTTTTCCATGACTCACCTACCTCCTATCTTGGACCAAAATTCTTGTTTTGCAGAAGACTACCTTATAAACTTGTGCATTTTGCCTTTAAAGCTAAACGTTGGAAACAAACGTTCTAAATGGCAACGAAGCAGAAGAATGTCTTCCAAAATGCTATGAATTCCCACAGTGGAAAGGAGATGGAAGCGTGCATCACAGCACAAAGAGTGAAGAAACAGCATCCAGTTTCTGAGCTGTGGCATCATGATCCAAACTGGCACTGTTTCCAACTCAAAACTCTGTGTGAGGCCAAGGGCTCCTTCTTTGTGCAATCTTTCCTGCAGAACAGCAGCTCCCCCCTGGCAGCATCGGGAGCTGGCAACACATGACAAATGGTTTCATGGGGGCTTGCTAAGCTGGGAAGTGAGAAGGAGGGCAGAGTAAGCCCACTATCCTTCTCTTTTAATATTGTTTTGTTTCACTCCTTCCCAGGGCCACAAGCAGCCCCATTTTGGATTCAGGGAATGAACTTCCCCCATTGTCACCTCCTGCTCCCACATCTCGTGGCTGCAGCAGAGCCGTGCCCTGTCTGGGGCCCTGCATCTGCCGGAGTCAGGAGGACAGGGGACTTGTAGCACTGGGCTGGTTACAGGTGAAACTCTCATCACAGCAAAGGCAGTGGGAATTGAAAGCAAGCTGCTGGGCTGCCACTCGCTCCTGAATCCGCGCTGTGACTGCAGCCTGTCCGCAGGGAGCAGCTGGGACAGGAGCTGAGCTGGAATAGCAATCACACCCTGCACTTCCTGCGGGAGCTTGTCTGAGGTCACTCACGGCTTGTGCTGCTCCCATTCCTCACGGTCCCCTCGGGACAGATGTCTCAGTCTGTGCTCAGAGCTCCTGTCCTACAGGACAGCTCTATCTCCAGCATCCCCACCGGGATCCTGCCCACAGGAGATGTAGAATCCAGCAGAAGAGTGGTGTCTTCTCCCCTGCAAGGACGACGTGGCTGTGGTGCCACATTAGTGCCACATTTTATAATATTGTTCTCCTTCCTGTTGCTCTCTAAATGCACAACTTCAGTTTTCTGCCTTAGAGGCTTCACAAGCTAAAACACATTCTGAGGGAAGGAGAATGCTGGAAAGCAGCAAACGTGCTGCCTGGAATGCCCTTGACTATGAACACATCAACACTGGATGTAAGACAAAAAGTTGGAGGATAGACGATTGAAACTCAGACATAACAGAGCTTAAATTAAAATAGTTTTATTCTACACCTGCGAGATGGTATGTGTAAAAAACAGACAAGATGAAAAGATTGCAGAAGGAAATTGCCTATGCCCCAATATTTTCCTGGTTCCTTTCTCAGGTCTCTGATTTCCACCCTTTCCTTATATACATACCAAGTTCATTTTCTTACAAGTAGTTATTTTGTTTTGGTTTTGAAATAAGAAAATAGAAGGCTGTAGTAAGAGTAATTTTCATATATTACCCATCTTGTATTTTTCTAGTTTTCTTTTCCCCGAGCAGTCTGTCTCTCTCTCAAAATCTCTCTTATTTGTGCTTATAAAGCAACCCACATATTTTCCGGTAGTATTTCCACTCTCCAGGATAATGTTTTTTGGACCGATGTATTGTAATATTTAAGAGGAAGAAAACACCTTCTAAGAATTCTTCTTGTTTTCACTTTTTGATGTTCTCAACTGCCTTTTTTTCCTGAAATCTGATGGGTTGCAAGACGAGATTTTAAGTATTTACAACCATCTCTAATAAACCACTTCATGGATATTTATGAGGTGCTGTTTTAGCAGGCTGTATTATAATATTAATCAAAATCAAGGCTGCCTCTTGGAAACACTCCAAGAGTTAGATCTTTGTTGAAATCTTTCCAGGTATCTGTATTTTTCCCATTCCTTTTGTTTTTTGTTGTTGATAATTTCCAGTTAAGTTATTTATCAGATGATGTTTGAATACATATGAATACAGTTTTGACAGGAACTCAGAGAATCCTGAAATTAATTTTTGTTTTAATGTTTATTCAACACTTTTATATTTGTTTTCTGTTTATTTTTAAAGGAAAGGAGCAATATTAGCACCCTGCTGTGCCACTAAAATTGTACAAGTTTATTGCCTACAAGAGAGATGTCCTGGCATGTTCTGAAGACTTGTATATGAATCCTTGGTGCAGTTCTCACATCCCTCACTTGTGGGTCTGATGAACCCAGGAGGCCAACAGGTACAATTTCAAGTTCCTGTTTCAGGTTAAGGATTGTTTTTTTTCTGAAAGCTCAATTTGAGACCCTTAGCTGTTAATTTTCAGGGGCATTAAGTCCAGCTGTCAGTGTGTGTTGAATGTTTCAAACCTCCGAGACAGCAAATAAAGTTTAGTGGGAATTTTTCAGCTGGGGTCCTTAATGATTTTCAGAAGTTCACAAAGGTAAGGCCAAGCCAACTGGGCACAAACTCCCTGCATTTCCTTGTTTATGTGTGCATATATTTCTGGGCTGGATAGATTAAATCCTTCCTTTTTAGCCTGTTAACTTGAAAGCCACTCTGGTGAGGTCAAACAGGATCAAGATCAGAAATTGCTTCTACTGTGTGTTGCTTTGGGTTCAGTATCTGCCTGATACTTTATGAATCTTCAAGAACTGTTGCAGAATTGCTGGGGATAGGCCTAAACCTCTTCTTGGTTCTCTGCTTTAATGTTATCATTTCCCACAAATTAATTGCTGGGGTATAGAACCACACAGGAAAACTCTACAATAAACCAAAAAATCTATGGATGTGATTTTGGAAAGACCAGTTACATATAAAATACTTACACAACACAGAATCACAGCAAAGCCACGTCAAAGAATAAAAGGTCAATCATGAAATATATTGCATTTCAAAATGTTTTTTCAGCTGTAATGGCCTGAGATATTACCTGCAGCACAAGTCATTTGAAACCTGCAATATTGTTTTTAGTGCCTTTCCCTTTGCCCTTGTGCCACAACTGCTGCAGTATGTGAAGCTGCAGTTAGAGATTACTGAGGGCCACTGCTGATCAGTCCTAATTAAAACACCTCTTGTGTGCTTTATTGGTACACACTCAGCTTTGGTCTGTGGTTTTAGGGAATATCATGGTAAATGTATCTGAGGGGAGATGACAAAGTCTGAGGAATAATAAATGTTCAAATGGTCTCACAGCTGTGGCAGGAGTGGTCATGGTCACTCTCCTGCTCTTACACAGCTGCATTTTGTCCATGTTGAATTCAGCTCTAAGGGCCCAGTTCACCACTCCATTTCACTGGTTTGATGCTGGTCAATTCCATTGACTTCCACAGAAATGCAACAGCTGAAGGCTCATGAAATAAAATGGCCTTCAGGCCTCAAGTCATGCAAACAGTGCTCAATCCACTGTTACATTTTGGAGAGCTGAAGGAATTGGAAATGTTACTATTTTTAGCAGGCTGATAACAGGCCTGTCAGTCCCCTCTGCAGCACCATCTGGAAGTTCAGAGCCATAACAGAGCAAGTGGTTAAAAATCAGCCATGAGGAAAGAGGGGGCCTCCAAAAGATTAGTGGAATCCTCAGGAGAAGAAACATTTCTACCTTTATCTAAATCCCAAAAGCTTTTTACTGTTGTTGAAATCAGGATATCCTCATTAGTGTTCTGAAATCAAGTCTGACTGAAGTTTGGGGGTGAGGAAGAGGTTATGGAAGTTGCCCTGAGAGAATGTGGAAACAAGCAGAATATGCTTGAGGGCAGGAAGGAGGAATATGCGGAGACAGATATTTTCTGTCAGCAGCCTGAATTCCCAGCAGTGAGAACTTCTGACCATTAGAGCAACATGGAGGCTTCTGGCAGAGACCTTGTGTTCAGTGATGCCCCACTCTGTCCACCGGATTATCTGCAGGAGACTAACTGTCTTTAGCCATTAGAAATGCAGGCAGAGAAATGGTGGTTTCTGTTGTGCAGAAATCTCAGGACAGGGTAGTTTTATCTGGCCAAATCCACTTCTACCTCTTCAGCCTCCCTTATGATGTGCTGAAGTGGCACAGGCAGCCTTGTGCACTAACCTGAATTCCATCCTAATAGATGGAGTGAATAATTAAACTTTAATTTGCCTGTGCCTACATTCCCAACACTGTAAGTTTGCAGAGAGGACAAACAAGGCATTGTCAGGGAAGTTATATGTAGAAATCTGCTCTGATGGACTGAGAGTGCATCAGCCTTGACATATTCTCGCAATATTTTTCAGCAACAGAAGGAAAGAGAAGGATGCATTGCATCAATCAGATTAACAGGGCAAAAAGGCAAATGCAAGGCAAATGTCAGTTCACTCTGCAGATACTGTTCTTGCTCAAGTTAAAAGGAGGGAGTAAGGTGGGCCATTGTACCCGTTATTGGTCTGCCATACAAAATAGAGAGTTACGAGTGTTGTTTGAGCCAGTTTTGCTGTTCTCCTGTGCTGAACTGCTGTGCTCAGTTCCAGTGTTATACAGCTGTAGCCGGTGTGCTGGAGAGAGCAAGCAGAGAAAAGGCTGTATGCCTGAATTAAAGCAGTACCCAGTGAAATCCATTGTATTTGGATTTATAATTATGGAAATTCTTTTATCCAGTGTGTCAAAGTGATTTGAAAACACCGAAGCAACTCCACAGCATAGGTATTGCTCGCTGTAATATGATATCAGCTCTTGGAAATTTACCTCAGGTGCACTTAAGCTGACAGCCTGGAGGTCAGTGCCAAAGAGGCACACGGCTGGATTTGCATTTTCCAGATGCCGGAGAGACGAGGCGGTGCTGAGGGAACTCAGCCCTGCTGTGTTTCCGAAGCTCTGTGTACACTGGCTAAGAAACCCTGAGCCCAAGCTACATATTCCAGCTGCTTCCTCTGCTCCCCAGTGCCAAAGACAGACAGTGCCTGATTCCTTTCCTGGGGAGCTCACCTCTTTGGGATAGGATGAGTGATTTTGTCTTTCTGTCCCCTGTGGACCTGCCTGCAGGCTGCAGCCAGGACATCACAAAAAATGGGGAGGTTTTTAAGAAGAGGTCTGCCTTCCCAGACTTCCTCTCCATAATCACAGCATGAAAATCTAAAAGCAGACTCCCAGCAAAGTACAGTTCAGGCACCGGGGGGCTGGTTCCTAATTGGATCCTTGCTCTTCTGACCCAGAAGGGTGTTTAATGGGAGAGGCTTTGGAGTGGATCTCCTGCTGAAGGTGAGGCTGCTCAGGCACTTCTCGAGATAATTTCCCTTTCACTGCAAAGCACACTCCCCCTCCATTCAGGAGGTGCCTGCTTTGGTCAATTCTCCCGAAAAGACACTTGGAAATTTGTCCTTTTTTGCTTAAACACCCTGCCACAATATCAGCCTCTTGCACAGTTCATGTATCAGTCTGCTGATGCTACAGGGGTGTTGCTTCATCCTTGATGAGCTGTTAGAAACAGGTGCTCACCCTGAGGGTTTGACTTAAATCTAACAGAATTAAGAAATGTTAAAGGAGGATCTGCATCTTTCAAGCAGACCCATTGTGTCTTGGTGCTGTAGATAAGCTCCAGTCAGTCTAAGAGGCGAAGTTTCACTGAGTAAGAGCAGTGCAATTTGAAATGTTGGCAGATGATAAGTGCAGGTGAGGATAAAGGCATGTCTGCATCAGTCGCATTTCACTCGGAATATATTTTTCTTTGTTGGAAAATCCTGCAGATATATGCACCCATCTGCTTCTCAATCCACATTATCTTACTGCTAGTGTGCTTAATTATATCCTTTCCATAAAATCCCTAATTTTAATATGCCTTGGAAGTATATTCTACACCTTCTTTCTAAAATAAAATATCCTAAGTATCTTTCCAGGCCTCCAACTTGGGAGACCTGAAAATGCAAATGAAAATAGTTTTACTTCTCACTGAAGATACCTCTAGACTCCAAGATTATGCAGAGTCTTATATCATTGTACCTGTATCTTCTGCTTCTGAAAATATTGACCCAAAGGACCTTTGCACACCTCAAAACAAGCACAAGCTGAGTGAGAACTTGACATGAGAACATGCAGTTTGGAAGCAGGTTATCTATTCATTCTGAGAAATTCTCACACTTTCCCATATATATTTTGTTCATTTTTCTGTCACGCAGGGAGAAAATGAAGCAGAAAGCTTTTTTTTTGCACTAAACTGAGGTCCTGTCTCTTCCCATTTGCATTATTCTGGGACTAGGTGACACTACGTGTCTTTAATTTTACTTATTTACATTGAGTTGTATTTAACTCCTTGATAAGGGGATCCTATTCAAATATATTGGGTTTATCTCTTTTGACTCTGAAAGTACAAATAATACCAAAATTTGAGTTGAACTTTCATAAAGCTGGTGCTGTCCTATAGTAAAGTCAAATAATCACTGTGATTTTCGCTTGGCATCTAGACTAACTCTTAAGGAATATATGTGGTAATTGATTTGTATGCTAGAGTTGCTGCAGGGTTTATTTTCAAAATGAGATTTTGGGGTAGGGTATTTTTTTTGTTAATTAAATATGTTTAAAAGGATTTATGTTCTCTTCTTGTTCAAACAGACTGAATTTTCAATGACTTCTACCAAAATGTTAGATGATCCTCTGCAGTAAATAACCCTTTTTGTGAGATAATGAAGGAGCCTGAGAAATCCTTATTTCTGTATTACTACTCCCAGACAAAAACAAATATTACAGTTATCATTTGGGATCCTATTGCTTTAGTGACATTTTAAAGACACCACAGTTTAATGAACACATGTTTTAATGAATTTGGAGGGCTCCACAATTTTTAGTTTAGGTCTTAAATTTTCCCCCTTGTTAAGCACTTCTGCTTTTACTAGAATCTTTTGAGTAAAAATGACACAGATTTCATTGGGAAGTAGCCTTAATTTTATCACCCCTTCTTATCTCTGTGTCGGGCCCGTGGGCTCCAGAGTCCCCAGAGGCTGCAGCTGGAGGAGTTTTTCCTTTGCCCAGCTCCATCCACTCGTCCTGGGGAGAGGGGAGGGACAGAGCCCTCCTGGGGCCAGCAGGAATTGCAGACATGGGGCCAAACCCCTGAGATTCACTCGGAGCTGGGCTGGCCATCGCTGGGATGAATGCTAAAAGAAGATCTAAGTGGGATGGCATTTTCTGATAAATTTAAGAGCCTATTTAGTGACCTGCCAGGTGATTTGGATTTATTTTTAAGTGATCATAAAAGCTCGCAGTGCAGAAATCAGGTTTTTTTAGAGACATGTTTAAGAAGCCAAATTTATGTGTTCTGAAGATATTGCAAAGCAGCTGAGAAACTTCAATGCATCTTCCAGCTTTTATTGCTCTGGTCCTTAGCTCCAGTGGGTATCAGCTGGATGTAAAGATGCTTATTAAAACTGCAGTCTCATCCTTCCTGTGGTAGCCCTCCTATATTTATCAAATATTTCTGTGATGGTTTCAGGGGATGACAGTCCAGGAAAGGGATGACATCTAACAATTGATTGATAAATTGAACTAATTTTTGAAATATCTGAATTCCTGCCCCTCATTTGCCAGATTTCTTAATGGCTGCACAGGTAATTTGACCTTTTTTCATCTTCTGTCACTCACCTTTGATGGAAGCAAGAGCATTCTTCTGTCTTGGGGAGAGGAATGAGGATATATCTGAAACACATCAAAGGATTGAACCAGGCAATATAAGAATAATAATAAATATGTGACTAAAATAACAGAAAAGCAGTCGCCAGATTTTCAGCTGGGCTTGCAGTGGCCAACAGCCATTGACATAATCAGATGTCTCTTCAGGGAGTGCATTTAAAGCTTGTCATCTTCAGCTGACACACACCAAGTAGGGATGTGTTCTAAGGACACTTGACATTTATTGAGACAATTATTTAGTCAACCGAACCCTACCTACTTGTGCAAGGTAATCGACCCTTATCTCACTCAGGGGGCTGCAAAGACACACACATCACTTTGCCTCTGTCTTCAGAGAGAATTAGTGACAAATCCAGGTTTACAGGGCACAGGAGGGTTCCTGGCCCCCAGTGCTGTGTTTGGGCTATTGATGACATCAATCATAGTGAAGGTACAGTGCAGTTGCCAACCCCACTAGGTATTGCTGTTTTTTAAAGATATCCAGCACCAAATCACAAGCACTTGAGCTTCTTTGCAGGAAGCAAGAGGCCTGGCCTGCATTCTGTCACTGCTGAAGAGAAATGCAATGCATTTATCACAGGAAAAAGGTGTAGACTTGAGATTTAGTCATCTTGCTGTGTATAAAGATTTGATGTATGTTATTAGAAGCTACCTGTCTGGGCTGTATTTCATTTAAGCTTTTAGAGCCATCTAAATCAACTTCTTTAGCTTTAGGAGGATAAAGATTGTAAAACAAGTTATCTGAGTATCAGGAGGACTACTGCATTGATTTATACTTGCTACATACAGTAGGTGTGTAATTCACTTATAAATCACCAAGCTGGTGCATATTTTCAGAATTATCTGGGTATTTGGTTAGTGCAAGTTTAAATGAAGTAATATGAGCACGTGCTTGCTTTTTGTAAGGCAAAGAACCACAGGCAAACAGAAGTGTTAAAAATGATTAAAGGTACCAGGAATACAAAGCTATTATTCTTATGTTGTCGATGCTTAGAAAAAAGCCTGCTGAAGCATTATTCATAACTATGATATTACCTCTGTAGATCAGGGTGTCTTACCAAGAACAGGGTGCATTTTCTGTGCCTTTATTAAGGTGGTGTTGAAGAGTCAGGTGGTTCTCCAGCTGACTGGAACTGGATGTCTAGAATTACTTTCCTCACTCAGTTGCATTTGCATGAATGAGAATTATTTCTTCAGAAATACCCATCTGGAAATAAGCAGGAGCTGTGGGAAAAGGTAAAATGACTATGCCATTTTTGGTCATTTAAATAGAAAAGTTGTCTGAATTGTGGAATTTATTTAGCTGCTGTACAAAATCCCTTGCCATGCTGACTTGAGACCAACTATCTGCCTTGGCTGTAGCAGCCAGCTGGAGCAGAGCTGCACAACCTCTAGAGGCAGCAGGATGGCAGGAGGGGATGTGGCTGGAAAAGCAGCCTGCTTGTCTTTCATTTCCCCAACTTCAAGGCAGCCATTTACAGCTGCTCGTTTCAATGCCTTGATGACCAAAAAGTTCTTAAAAAACCCCTCAACCCAACCCAGACCAAAAAATACGCAAACCCCCTCAACCCAAAACAAAAGAAAAAAATTCCCCTAAAAACCTAGAGAAAGACAATACGAGAATGGTTTTAAAGTTGTTTCCTTATGACTTTGATTTTTGTTTCTAAAATAAATTCTGGATCTGGGGGGAAAGGAGAAAATGTAAGCATTCTTTTACCCCTAGGAATAAGGTACTAAACAAAGCTGTAGCAGCATTTAGTCATACCTCAGTTTCTTCTCCTCCTGAATGAACTTAGCTGATTAAGTACTTCTGACATTGTCTGTGGAGCTGCTTGTCACTTTTCTCATAATTCTCTATTCACAGGGAAATGACGTGGGGGGATATTTCTGTATGGCTGTACTCCTACAACACCCCTGAAACAAGCCCTTGCCATTGTCTTCCTTACACAGCCATTGTGCTAGGCTGCTGGAAAATAACTGAATTCTGCATTGCTAAGAGCTCTCCTTTTAAACACAAATTGATATTAAAGAAGTGTAAAGCTGTGCTTTAAGAGTTAACATCTGAGTATAGTAGGGTCTTCATATTTCCATGGCAACAGCTTAACATGATCAGTAAGTAGAGTGGACTATTTTGCTATGAGGCGTCATTAAAAGAAAAATCACGCTGGGAAACACACATGTATCACAGAATAAAATCTCTCTGGTTTTGAAAATAGACAATTTCTTTGTTGCTCTGTATTGATACATTGTTTTGAAATTACTGTTGCATTAGAAATGCAAACAGTAATTTACTTGGCTTTTAATTACAGTTTTTTGTGATTGCGGTGATGTAAATTTAAAGGAGCAACTTTACAACGGAGGTAATCTGACAGCTGCCGCTAAACCTCTTATTTACAGCGCGTATCACCACATTTTTTACAGCAGGTTTCTGTTGGTGGAGTGCTGCACAGTTCTCTGCGGTGGCTGGGGTGGGCTCAGCTGCCGCTGGAGCCATTTCTATTAAGAGTATATTGCTAGCTGCTGCACCAGCAGTGCCCAGCCTTTCCTGCCAAATCCCTTCTTTTTGGAAGGTCAGAGGTGCGCGGTGCCTGTGATGGGACAGCTTTGCTGCTCCTCTCTGCTCCCTGTGCCCCTCGCAGGGTGTCACGGGGGCATGGGGCCTGTCGCTTTGTTCTGGAGGTTCTCATTAATGGTCGCTGCCCCTGTTCTCCTGCACGCCGTGAGAGCAAGCAGAGCTCTCGGAGTGCTAAACTGTGGTTACTCCTCTTCAATCTGTCACTCTTTAGGACAGGGTCTGGATGGAGAGAGCATCTGGAAGTTCTGGCTGATTCTTTACCGTCAACTTCCATGCCAGCGAGGAAACTCCTCCTCACTTGAGAGTGTGCACCAGCCCAAGATGTCAAGTGTTATTTTAACGTCCTGAAATGAACAGACAGACTGCACCATCTCTACAGGCTCTGCAGAGGGACCTGGACAGGCCGGATCCATGGGCTGAGGGACAGCAGGGCCAAGTGCCAGGTCCTGCCCTGGGGTCACCCTGATTCCATGGAACGCTCCGGCCTGGGGCAGAGGGGCTGGAAAGCTGCTGGTGGCAAAGGCCCTGGGGGTGCTGGTGACAGGGGCAGGACACGAACCCAGGTGTGCCAGAGGCCAATGGCACCTGGGCTGAGCCAGCCCTGGGGTGGCAGCAGCCCCAGGACAGTCCCTGTCCCCTGTGCTGGCCCTGCTGAGGGACCTCGAGGGCTCTGTCCAGCAATACAGCCCTGCTTTGAGGAGGAGGCTGGATTAGAGACCTCCAAAATCCCCACCTTGTGAAATTCTTCTAGAGCTGTGTTCAAGATCCTGTTCAGTACTAATTATTTCTTTCCCACTTATATAAAATACATTATAACACAGCTTGGTCTCATTAAAAATTGTTTAGTGGAACAGAATCTGAGAGCAGGTTTATTTGGTGATGTGAAAACATGCCCTGTTGTGTTTTTCCCAGGCTGGGGCATCATTAGTGCCAGGCTGTGACACTCTGTGTGAAGGAAACATCAGGAGGCTGCAGGAGAGAGAAATCAGTGCTGATACAAACAGTGGGAAAATAAAGGGAGCAAGACCAGCTACAGATTGAACCTTGCATGTCAGTCACGATGAAAAAGTCTTCCAGAGCTACTTGAGCAGATGAAGAAATCATGCATGAAGATGTCAATGTGTCTTTGACTGTAGAACATGAAAATCCATTTGTTTTAACCTCCCTTTGCATCACTTGAGTATTTCAGCAACGAATGATTCTTGGCAGTAGTGCTTTACTATGCATGCCCCAGAGAAGACCTAACTGGGCTTTCCAGGTACTGATGTCATATAAATAATATTACAATGGAGCCCATTTAATATAAGAATCAGAATGTCGTAAGTGGGGAAAGTTATATTCAGCAGAAATAAATAACATTATTCCCACTGCCAGGGAAGAAATAGCATGTCAATGGAATCCATAAATCAGGCTGTGTCATTCTCACTTAATCAAATTTACCTTGACATAATTTTACTAAGTATCACCCATGTGTTACCCAATGTCACCAACTATTTGCATCCTTATGCATAACAGTAATGCAGGTGACATACAGAACAGTCTTGTCTCTCAGGCTCAAAATATATTTGTCACTTCTTATTGCTGTCACTTGGCACTTAATATCAGACCTATTAAAGTGTAAGTCTTATTAAACATGATGTTAAGCTAAGGAACTTACACTATTTTCAGTTGTATCATGAAGGAGTGAACACGCAAGTTGCAGTCTCCTTGTGTATCCCAGCTGTGTGTGGTGCAGTGGTAAATCCAGAGGGGCTGGAAAAAGTTTGAGGATAGGATTGTCCACTAAAGAGAGCACTAGACCAGATGGGACCCAGGTAAGCTCAGTTTTCCCCTTGATTTTGCATGATACTGCATAAGCCATTTCCCTGTCCTTTTGCTGTGTCCCCCTTACTGTGGTTTGTTTGTTTTATCCAGCTGGATTGTACCTTCAGAGGGTTTGTGCCACGGCAAGGGCCGTAGCTGAGACTCCCGGGATGTGCTATTGTATATGTGAAGACAAGTTACAGTATAAAAGTATCCTACAGACTTTGATAGTCTCCAATTCATGCAGACCCTGTCAACTTCTATGTGGGATCTTTGCTCAGTTCTTCAAAAGTAAAGAAGCAAGATGAGATTTTTTTTATTTTTACTGGCACAAAGCTCTCTGAACTTCCAAGTCTGGGCTTGTTGATTTGAGCCAATTTTCTCTTAAAAATGAGGACTGCTGCTTTTTCCCTTTCTTAAAAATGGAGCATACAAGTATTTCAGTTTCCCATCCAAATTTGAATGCCTTCTGCAAAGCTGTATGCTGACCCCAGGTCTATAAAAAACTGTTTTATGTAGGCCATCATATAAGGGACACATTGCTTTTTGTAAGAAAATAAAAAAGGAGGCAATAAGTTACAAATCCCAAAGCAGCTAAGTGAGAGTGAAGGAAAGTACCTTTGGTTTTCAGAAACTGTAAATTGCAGTTTAGTGATGCTGCTAGAACCTAAGGGAAATGAAAAGAAAAATTGGTGTGAAAAATATTCAAGAGGGAAAAAAAAAAAACAGAGTTGAGAGGAATGGGTTAAGAGTGATAAGAAATTTCTGGAAGATCTGCATAAAAACATAAATGTCCATCACTGTGGGCATTCTCAGCACCTCTGAAAACATCAGACCCTTCTTGGAAAGGTCCTGGAGCAGGGAGACCTCTGACAGGAGAACAAGAAAACGAGTTGTGAGGGAGTTAGAAGGTGCCGGCAGGCAAAGCACGAGGGGGCCGCTCCTTTGGAGGTGGAGTGAGGCAAGCGCCGATGGGACCACGCAGAAGAAGCCTCAGGGTTCTGCCAGCTCAGCGAGGGGCAGCCGGGCTGTGAGGAGGGGCTGGGCCAGCTGGCCACGGCAGTGACTCCCACAGCAGCTGGGGCCAGCGCTCCCCCTGAACACACAGCGTTCCCCAGGGGAACACAACGTCCAGGGGGACACAACGTCCAGGGGGACACAACGTCCAGAGGGAACACAACGTCCAGGGGGGACACAACGTCCAGGGGGACACAACGTCCAGGGGAACACAACGTCCAGGGGGACACAACGTCCAGAGGGGACACAACGTCCAGGGGAACACAACGTCCAGGGGGAACACAACGTCCAGGGGAACACAACGTCCAGGGGGGACACAACGTCCAGGGGGGACACAACGTCCAGGGGGACACAATGTCCCCCACGGTCGCCCTGGTCCCCCTGAACACACTCCCCACGGCCCCAGGCGTGACCCCAACGCCGGGCAGCTCCGGCAGCGTGCCCGCAGAGGCCCCTGAGGCACAACTTGCCATCGCCTGATACAGGATGTGACCTCCAAACCTCTTGTGCTTCTCAATTAGCATTTCATGCCATTTGTTGAATTCTATTTCTGCTCACTGCTTCTGCAGCGCTGCCTTTGAAAGTGGTGTCTGCTTGTAACAGCAATCATGGAATATTCAATTTCTGCATTTTACAATTCTGCTGAATTTTGTTCAAGAATATATTTCGTGCAGTGTTGTTTTTCTCTCTTGATTGGGAGATCTGGCCTATAAACCATATTTCCAGAACATCTAATCATCTAATGAGCTTCAGTTTATAATTTGTGGAAACAGGTGCCCTTTCAGAAGGCAAAAAAAAAGACATTTATGCAAATATTTCTTCTAAAAATTAATTTGCTGTCTATTCATAAAAATGCAAGGAAACTTTATCTCTGTGGTTTCCTCCTTCTAATTCATTTCACAAATAAATTTAAGACAGCTAGCAAACTGAGAAAAAATTATCCTTGTTGAGGTGTTATTTCATTCAGTTTTAAATATTAATGTATGATGTTGCATCGTTATGTAGCACTCTTCACAAAGATGATATAAACCATTTGTTAAAGAAAATATGAAGCTTCTGAAATGTCTGCTCATAAATGTTTACAAGAGAGATCATAGGTAGAATTATAGGAAAGGCAAATGAAGAATAGATGAGCCTGGGGAGCCCTGGAATAAGACATGGTTGGCAAGCAGCCCAAGCTGGATTTCTAAATGATGACCTTCCTTGAAATCATATTTTTGCATTTCTAAGCCACACCATCCCATGACCAAAGTGCCTGTACCTCCAGTCTGTGTATGAAGTGGGTGTACATGGTGAAATACGTAAAGTCAGTAATCACAGAGTCCCTGAATGGCCTGGGTAGGAAGGGACCTTAAGGATCACCTGATTCCACCCCTGCCCTGTGCAGGGACACCTCCCACTGTGCCAGGCTGCTCCCAGCCCCAGTGTCCAGCCTGGCCTTGGGCACTGCCAGGGATCCAGGAGCAGCCCCAGCTGCTCTGGGCACCCTGGGCCAGGGCCTGCCCACCCTCCCAGGGAACAATTCCTGCCCAAGATCCCATCCAGCCCTGCCCTCTGCCACTGGGAGCCATCCCCTGGCTCCTGGCCCTCCAGCCCTTGCCAATTGTCTCTCTCCAGCTTTCCTGCAGCTCCTTCAGGCCCTGCAAGGCCACCCTGAGGTCGGCCCAGAGCTTCTCCTCTGCAGGTGAACAATGCCAGCTGTGCCAGCCTTTCCTTCCAGCAGAGCTGCTCCAGCCTCTGCCCATCCTGGAGCCTCCTTTGGGCTCATACCAACAGTGGATGAATTTTTCGGTGTCTCTCCTGTAATTTGGAAGAACTGCAAATTTGTGAAGTCCTGAAAGCCAGCCCCTTGCTGTGGCTTGGCTGGTGGAGGTGGCACACTTGGGGTGCTGGAACAAGGGAGCACCTTGTTCCCTTGCTGAGAGCAGAGCAGAGAAGGGAGAGGAACATTTAGGCTCCCACCCCACTGTTATGTTTCACGGTGCAGAGTCTTTGCACCCCGTGTGACTTATTCCAGGTGCTCCTCAGCTCCCAGAGCAGCCAGGCTTGCACAGGTAAATCCTGACTCAGTCTCCTGCACTTCAGGGCTGCACAGACCCCTCTGGTGTGGCATGCAAAGCCAAACTTCCCTCAAAATCTTAATAAAGAGGTAGTGAATTGGAGTCTGCTGGGAAATTCACCGTGTAAGAAACAAGCAAGTGGATTTTCTTGCCTGTTCTCTTTGGGGAATTGTAAGAAAACCCGCCATACACATTGGGGCTTTCTTCATGTTTGTACCTTGCTCACTGAGTTCACCAAGCAGCATCTCACTTGCATAGTTCATTGTTACCACATAAAGACTTTACTGAGCTTGCTGAACTAGATTTGGGCTTTATTGTCTGTTTGCCAAATGACAGACAATATTAATGCTACTGCTTTCTTCCAACATACAAATTATAGAAATCTATTTAATTTCATTACAGCAGTTGAATTAATTGTGTATAATATGATATTGAGGGTTTTGCTACACAGGAAGAAAAGCAAATTAAGGTGGCAATAAGCATAATTGAAATCCTTTACTTGTTTAACAATTATTTTTTTGTCTTCTCTTTCTATTTTTTCTTCACAGTTTTGGTTGTCCTGTTGTTAATTCCAGCAAAAACAAGTCCTCCAGATTTGTAGCTGTTTTGACATGCCACTGTTAGCTCACTGAAATGTGACAAGTGCAGAAGAGAACTTCTGATTGGATTCTACTGCAGCATTATGCTATGCCTACCAGTAAAAAATGCAGAGAAAATTGAATCCTAAAATTATCTGCCTCTCTTCCATTTACTCTCCAAGCCATTTCTTCTATTTTTCAATTATCATCTGGTAATAAATGTGTCATAGTGCAAGATGAGACTTCCGTGGAATATGGCAACACTGAAGACAGAATGGAAAATTCAAGAATATGCAAACTTGTTTGGATGCAAATTTGGTCATTATATTGAACCGAAAGATAGGAGCTGGAGAGAAGGGAAGTAGTAAAGCTCTAGAAATTTCCTGTGCTAACAAAAGCACCTCTGCCACATCTGCCACTGTGCACCAGAACATATTTGTTCCAGAGGACTTTCCTGTTCTGAGACAGTTTATGAAGCATTTGATTCCCTCTGTGGGTTTATCTGGGAATTAGTTGGGGCACAGACATTGGATAAAAGCCATGGCCTTTGGAATCAGTGATTAAATTTCTATTGGCTTCTGTACACAGCCAGAATTTGTCTTTATACCAATCCCCTACATGTCTGAATCCCACTCTCCATTGTTTTCCTTGCCTGTCTCTGAATTTGTCCCCAAGAATGTCACACACATTTACAGGTCCCATCCTGCTGTTAGCCTCACCCTCTCCTAAGACATTTGAATTTCTGAGGAGAAGTCTTGAGAGAAGAAAAGAGTTCTCAGATTTTCAATTTATCTGTAGCCTGGAAGGAAAATGACTGTAAATTCTGGAGCTTCTGCAGCTAATTCTAGGGGGAACAGTTTGCCAGTGTTGGAATCACGAGGAACCAGCTTGTGGGGGCTCCAGACGTCATTTAGCCTCTCTGAGCAGAACTCTCAAAGCTCTCTAGAGAACTCTCATATGTTTTCAATATGCTAGTCAAGGCTCTGTGGCAGATATTCCTTCCAAATGTACTTCTGCCTAAAAATGCACCAGTATTCCAGGAGCTGGACCATGCCTTGGGTAAAGGCACTTATTTTGTGTGGCCACTGTTGTGCCTGGGACACCTCTGCTCATCTCCTGACCTCACTGTGCCTTCACTCTCTTTCTTTACTGACTCTTTGCTGCCCACTCAGGGTAAGAGGAAGGGGCTTCACTTCCAAAGGTCAGTTCACAAAATCTGAATCTTTTTGCTAAATTTAAGTAGTGCCAATTTCAAGCCAACTTTAATAACAGTTGAGTGTCTGATTTATTTGATGAGCTCTGGCAAGCGAAGATCCTGAGACAGTTGTGGCCTCTCCACTTCCCTCATACTTAAGGACTTTTGCTTATTTCTGTAAATCCAAAGATGATGTTCTATAACATCGTGTGCAAGTTCATCATCTGGCTGCAAGAGGGATGAGCAGCGTTAAAGGGGCTGCCTAAAGCTGTGTGTTTACACTGGCCATGAATAAATCTAAGATGGAATTCCAAAGAAAGCTCCTCTGTTAGAAGAGGCAGGGCCAGAGATAACCTACAAGTGTAGGTTTTCAAACTAATTTGAAGATGTAATTGGTAATGAAGAGATATGTGGCATGATAATGTGAGAGCAATAAGCTGATAATTAGGTGTTATAGGAAGTCCTTTAGTGTTTCTGCACTCCAAATATTCTGTTTCTGGGGACTATTCCTAGGTCCAGCAAACTGGGGGAATTGTCTGGGCAGTGCAAACAGAAATTTGAGATCATGTAGGACAGCATGACCTACCCAATGCACTGGGATGTGGAAATGCAGATTTCCTGTCTAAAACCAGAATCTGAGAATCTTTACCCGCCCTTAGATTTTGGACCGTGTACAACTTTCCTGCAGGGAGCTGGCCAACACTTTTTGGGTGGCTGCACATGAGGAAAGTGCAGGAAAAGAACAAAACTAATATTTTAGTCAAATTTTCTGTCACACGCATTCTAGATAAAACAAATGAAGAGAATAGTGTGGAAATGGGATGACAGTAATGGCATACTGGCCCACTGGTTTCAGCATAAGTCTTTCTGACTGATACCATATTAGCAAGAGGAGAATTAATCTGAGACATTCTACAGAATACACTTGTAAGTTTTGAGAAGCTTCAGGGCAAAGCAATTGAAGTCTGGTATTTCCAAGAGCAGAAACTTATTTACTTTATTTCTTTCAACACTGGAGAGAGTGAGAGTGAACATAGAACGAACCTCTAAAAAAATCCATTCTTTCCTATGAATTACATTCTTACTCCGAAAAAAAAAACCAAAAAACTAACCAACCCCAAATTAATTTGAATAATGTTTTTTTACTTTTCTTCCAGGGTAGAACTTATTGTTAGACTGACATTCCTAGACATGTAAGTACTAGACCTGCATGTGGTCAGTAATTTTTTCTTCCTTCAGCGAGTCTCAGAGCTTTCATTCATGGCTTCGTTGCTGAATTTGAGAATCTTCAGCTAAACTCTGAGGAGCCTTGGAGGGCAGACAGCAGTGATGACAATGAGGAGGTTTCCAAGTGACCCAGGCTTCTTTCCCCTGTGAGTCATCTGGGTCACCCAGGGGTGCGAGAAAGGGACCACATGGGGAGCTGAGGGAAGAATTCAGGCTCTGTGCCACTGCCACCTTCTGCTGATTGTTAGATGTGGTTCTCTGCTTGTAACCTGGATAAAGTTAGTTCTCCCTCAACCAGGCTGTTTCTTCATTTAGCCTGGTAAGAGACAAGTTAAAAAGAGGCAACCCAACAAAGTCCTTGCCCAATGCTATTATCTGTAAAGGCTCATTGTAAAGGCTGATTTTTATTTCATTTAAAGCTTCCAGCAGGAAAACTTCACACAGCAAGGTTGGGAAGACAGCCCCCTCGCTACTGTTCTCCACTTTTGATTTGCTGTGAAAGGATGGTCTATTTTAAGAATCATGATTGTCTTCTTTTAAGGGCAATTTTAGGACTGTTCTCTTCAGGCAGAAGTAGATGGAGGTGGAGATAATAAATCCAGCAAAGTACATTATAAAGGCCTAATAAATGTTAGGGAATGTACTTTAGCCTAAGGGGATCAAGACCATTCTCCCTGTGTCTCTCTTACACACACATTCTCTGATCATAACAAGATGAAGTGCAGATTTTATTGTATTTGTGTGACAATTCTAGCCTAGATCAAAAACAGGGCAGTGGAATAAATATGCATCTAAATTAAAAGAAGATTTTCAAATGCTTTAGCAAAGCATTTTCTAATCTGACACCTTTAAGCCACTGCCTCAGCAGAATGATCTTGAGAGGAGATTAATTTTTGGAATTTGCTACCACACACATCTAATATTGTTTAAATTAGATTTGATTAAATACTTTTCAGGCTTAAAAACAACAGGATTGCTTGTAGAATTATAATTCTAGATTTACCTGCTGCACCTTGTTAAAGGGATGGGAATAAAAATGTGTGGGAATGTAGAATGTTTGTGGTCACCTTACAAGGAGTGGGCTTCTTCCATTATGTTTTGGGGAATTTCCTGTCAGCCCTAAGTGGTTCCTTAGTTTTGTTTACTCTAATTTTTAACTCAGTAATTTATTAGATAATTTCAAAATGTCATACATGAAAAAGTAAACTTCTTTCACTTAGTAAGTGAAGTCCTCTGTCAGTAAAACACATTGCTTACAATGCAGTCATAACCAATGTCAGCTTAAGCTTTGACTTGTGGAGCACAAAAAGTACCAGAATCTAACAAAAAGCAAACAAACAAACAACAAAAACCCACCAAAAAACCCAAGTAAGCCAAGACAAAACAAGAAAACCAACCCAAACCCAAACCAGAAAAACATCCACCACATTTTGTGGGTTTTCCAGGTCACAGCAAAATGAAAAGTTTGAGTTCAGAAATATTTGTTTTGTAAATAGATTGCAGTCAAATGCATATTGCTCCCTAAAATCTCATGTGGAGGATGTTTGCCTTCCAGGCATAAACTCCTTAAGGCTCCTAACAGTGGTGGTACCTTTGGCTTCAGCAAATGGAAAAGTCTCAATTTATTTTTTCACACATTTAATGGTGGTCATAAAAAGTAACTCCTTTTCATGAGTTGAGCAAACTTCTGAATAGAAAGAGCATAAATTTACACATTTACATGATAGCTCAGTGATGTACTTACAGAGGGAAATTGTTAGGAAGTCAGCATCTAAGTGTCCTTTACCTCCCATTTATTGCAAGCTCAAGAAAAGTAACCAGCAGCATTTTAGGGTGCTTGAAGATAACCTGAAAGGCATGAAAAAAATTAGGCTCAGTGGCAAACTATTTGTAAAGCTGCCATTTTTGACATGTTCTTACTGTTTGGACACTCAGTAGTTGGAAACGTTCCCACAATGCAATAATTTTGTAAGATTTCTGGAGCCTCTCTGTAAACATAAAATGCACCAAACCATTCACTTTCTTTTTTTCTAAAGTAAAGTTATGACATTCCATTCTAAAGTGAAGTTGGAGAGACAATTGGCAAGGGCTGGAGGGCCAGGAGCCAGGGGATGGCTCCCAGTGGCAGAGGGCAGGGCTGGATGGGATCTTGGGCAGGAATTGTTCCCTGTGAGGGTGGGCAGGCCCTGGCCCAGGGTGCCCAGAGCAGCTGGGGCTGCCCCTGGATCCCTGGCAGTGCCCAAGGCCAGGCTGGACACTGGGGCTGGGAGCAGCCTGGCACAGTGGGAGGTGTCCCTGCCATGGCAGGGGTGGGGCTGGATGAGCTTAAAGGTCCCTTCCAACACAGGCCATTTGGTCATTCTGTGAAATTGAATTATTCTGTGTGCACATCTAAGTATCCCCATCCTATGAGCCCTTTTTTATTCATTCTTCCTGTAGGACAGCCTTGCTTTGATACATTTCAGAGAAAGGGATGACAGAAAGGGTACAAATGTCCAACCTAAGTACAGGAGCAGGAATACAAAGGGCTCTTCCTTTGAAGAGCACATTAAGTTGTGAATTAGAGTCCAGAGTACTCTGCTGCCTTCTTCACCATCATGCCCAGCAGCTTACAAATGAGGATATAAAAGTGCAAGGAAGAAGAGACAGATATCGATGTCTGGGAAGATCTGTGCCAGGCACAGTGTTTCCATGTTTGTGCTGTGCGGGGAAATGGCAAGAGAGCATTTTATCTATGACATTTAACAGAGTCATTTCTGTACCACACTGGAAATCTCGCTGAGGTAGCCCATATTTTGTCAGCAGAACTCAGGAAATGAGCACAGTGCAAGTGATGAGGAAGCCTTAAGGCCATACCAGCTGTCCCTCCCAAAGGGAGGACCAAGAACAGATGAAATGAGGTGTCAAAATCAGCACAGGATACACAATATTTCAATCCGAGTATCTTTCTTTGGTGTCCAGATGATGCCCTTTTATCAAAGCTTCCCTCAAATTTTTCAGCATTTTTCCTCACTTTGGTGTATCAAAGCTGTATTATATTGGCAGTGTAAAACACACCTGTTAACAGCATTCAGCTTAGCTTTTGCTTTTGTGTGGTGGGAGCATCATGGAATTTTTGGTTATGGGGGGTTTTTTTGAAAGATTTTGCTGCCTAGTCAGGCCGCAGATCAGGTATAAGGCAGGCCTTTCTCTAGAGCATGACCATTTCTTAGACCAAATTTTGATTGCCACACAGAGCTTGATCTTGTAAATCAAGAAAACATAACCTCTTTTTCTTTCAGGAATCTACAATCCAGCAGTAAGTGGCTGGGGGCTTGCCATTAATCATTCATGAGTATCAGAAAGAATATTCAATTAGAGATGTGCTCCGGGACACTTTAATATTTCTAAACATGACAAGTTTCTGGTGACTGTAAATAGTACACAAGTGACACATTCAACTTTAGGCAATAAAACAAATAATATGAACCAATATAAAATGATTAAAGTGGATACAAATTTTAAATACTTCTGAATTAACTTTATATTCCTGATGTGTTGGGATGAGGTTTGCAAATACCATTAGTAGATGTAAAAGCTTTTTGTTTTTCATTTCCCTTTGCATATAAAAGCTGAGGTGATTAGATTATTATGATTAATACCCAAGTGGATGGATGCTATTTAGGCACCCAGATATTACTATTTGTGTACCTACAGGTATTTAATTACCTACATGATTTCAGCTCAATTTGGAAGTATCATTTTATTTCACCTCCCATTTTACTCCTGCATTTGGCAGATTCCTTTTTTCTGGCTATCTCAGCTCCATGGCTTGGGTGTTCACCTTACAGACCAAACAGTGCCAATCTTGGCTGCTTTGGAGTGAAAAAAAGGAAAGGTGAAGTAGTCACAATGGATTGTTCTACTTTTGAGAATAATTCTCCTGCAAGAAGTAAAATAGTTGCCTAATTCTCATACCTATATTATAATAAGTCTTAAAGATCAGTATCACAAAAGTTGTTTATTTTCCAAGATAATAATAACTTAATTTCTGGGAAATTGTATCCTTATTAGGATTTTTTAGGAAGCTTGTGGTACTGTGGTCCAAGTATTATGAACAGTGTCTTAGTGGTAGATAAATCAATCATGCTTCTTGATTCAGTGGGCATAAGAAAGAAATAAAATTTTATATCTGTAGAATTAAGATGGGAAAATTCCCTTTTACCTGCATTTGTGCTTTGCTGAAGGCACTCGGATGTGTTACATCAAGGTTTTTTTTGTTACCACATCTGTTTATTTATGTTGTGACATTGGTTTTTATTTACATTATTAAAGACATGTTTCTTTACTTTTTGTTTACATTTTTAAAAGGATGGCAACGGCATTAAGATGTCCTGTAAAATCTTCTGGAGAATCCAACCTGCACATTCAGGGAAACAAACTGATCACATGCTCTTAATAATTGGACAAAAAACGACAGCTACGAGCCATTCCCAACCATTTTTTCCTTGAGCCTGCTCACTCGATAAATCCATCTCGATCTTCTTAATGCTCTGAGAAGTGTAATTAGTATAAGGCTGCCCTGCAAGTGAAAGATGGATAGGTGTGTGGAGAATTCAGGGAAGGAGCAGAGGAAGGAGGTATTAATGTGGAGCAGGAGCAATCCACAGCAGCCGCAGTCAATCTTCTGAGCTAAACAGCTGAGCATTAAAAGTGTCAGAAACACTCAAATCATATTTGCTGTAGTAAACGCTTCCCACCCACTGAAATTAAAGGCCCTTCTCACAACTGTAACATTTCTGCAGTTCTTTAAAGGTCAAAGAATGAGAATGGTGCAAAAACCCCCCTGCTTTTACTCAGTATCGAAAACCAGGTTTTATTTTGAATGGCTACTGAATATAAACCATATTGTTTGCAAGAGAAACGTTTTTGAGAATTTTATTCCAGGCCATTGGAATATTACAGTCCCTTAAGGCAAAGGCTTCAGTTTCAGTTATGTTGAACAGAAATGTGGCAACAATTAACTGTAAAAATCTAAAAGAGTTTGGGGTTTTTTTTCTGATTATAAGAAGCCATTTCATTTATTTTCTTTTAGAATGTCATCTCAGTTTCCTGAACCATTTTCTTTAACATTTTGTTTTGCTCCAAGGAGCTCCAGGCTGGTGGTGGCCTTATCCATATAGACATGGGCATGCAGTGTGTATCAGCACATTTTAGAAGGAAATAGTCACTATTGGCTTCCTTGGGTGGTTCTAGAGGTGCCTCTGAATTTTCAGTCCCCTGCGTGACTTTGCCAAAGCAAAGAATTTACATAAGAAATTTACATTCTAATTTACATAAGAAATTTCCAACCTGACATGAGGACAGCATAGCTACCCCAATGCTAACTCGTGGAAACAGGATCTGTGCTCAGTTTATTTCTTTAGGGCCTTTTACTGGTTCCAGAGAGGATGGAGGGTTAGCACCTGGTTCAAGGGCTGCTGCTGGTGTAAGAACCAGTGCTGTTAATGTACCTTTAAAAATTCTAAGACTAAATTTTATACTGGGTTTGTGTTTTGATGAGGCTTCATGTGAAATTTAGGGGCAGAAATCAAATCACAGCAGTTCTGGGTATTCAATGAAAGTAATGAAAGTTTATAAGGAGATTCACCTGGAGAAATGATGCATTTCCAGGGTTAGGTGGCAGCTGAATCAAAAAATCCTGCTTTTGAGTTTTACATTGGGATGCATCGGTTCCACCCACATCCAGCTTTAAATCTGACCCTGAGAATCCAGCCTCCAGTGAACTTTCCTCTTGAAAGGAAGCCAGTGGGAGGGATCCATGTTGTCCAGAGGAGCTCTCATTTCGAAGGATGCAAGATCCTGCATACACTGACCATTCCAATACTCATTCATTCGTACCAGAACCCTGCCTGGAACAGCAGAAACTGCACTGGTCATGGGACTTGCACCCAGAAACCTCCTGAATGTAAGATAAAGAGAATTCACTTGTGCTCTGAGCATTATGACTGTGTTTTTAGCAGTTAGAATGACAGACTGATTTTGTCATGTCAGTGATGGCCTGTTCAGTATTGATGGCAAAATGTTTGTGCTTAATGATGCCCATAAATGCCATTTTTTAACTTGTCTTTTAGGGTCTTTGGAAGTATAAATATTCCCTTATTTTCTTTCATTTTCAGAGGCGCAGATAATATTTTGATTCCTGACAAGTAGTCTACCTGTGATTGAAAGTGGAGAGGGTGACAAAGTACTGGTTGCTAGATAGAACAAGTGATATATTACTTAAATAAGAATATCAACCGATGTTTTTATGAATGGCTTAAATTCCCACAAATATGGTTTCAATCCTGCACTTGAAATTTGGTCCAAGCATCCCATCATTCTTGAATCTCACTCTAATTGAGAGTTATATTTTCTATCAGTCCTACTGCAATAATAGTTCTTCCACTTAAAAATTTAATCCATCTTAATTCAAGAAAATGTCAGTTTAGTGGTAATCTCTGGCTCCATGTTATGCCCTTTAGCTTCTCTTTCTCTCTGGCAGGATGACAATGTCAGAATTAAATCATGTCTTTGGCGAGCAGTTTGCCCAACTGCAGCTCTCTGAATGAAAGCCCAGACCTTGTTTTATGTCTCCATGTTGCAGGTGTTTCCCAGCTTACCTGACTTTCTGTACACAGGGAATTCCACCCCCAAAAGCAGCGGATTGATAAGTGGATGTCACATTAAGTGTGGGGCATGACTTCAAAAGTAGTTTTTGGTAAAAATCCGAGCAACGGAGCCTGATTAGTTCTAATCTTTTATTTCCAGTTTGGGATGTTTCTCTTTTTTTTTTTTTTTTTCAGTTTGGCAGACTCTAATAACATCAGGTCACAGTAGCTTGAGGGCTCAGCTGTTTTATTTGAATGAAGCAGAGATCTGGCCCTGGCTGGCTGACTCGCCTTTCTGATGCTCTTGTGATGTTTGCAGACCCTGTCTTGTGTCTTTTCACATTTCCATTCCTCACAAGGGGAAATGCAGGCGAGGGGTAATGCAGGATACTTGGGGAGGTTTTACTGGAGCCCCCAGGCTGTTGCAGACAGGTCACTGCCCCTGTGCCCCTCCGAGCTGGCTGCAGACGGGAAGGACAGGTGGGACCAGCTGCAGCACCCACAAAAAAAGGTTAATTGCTTCTAAATAGCTGAGAGTGCCGTGTCTTACCTTGCAGTCTGAGAGTGTCCTCATTACAGAGCACCTCTCACTTTCCTGGGCTGCACTGTGTGTGTCTTTGCTGGAATCCCTGCTGGGAGAGCTGCAGGGTTAGCAATTTTTAAGTCAGAACATTCTTCCTTGTATTTATTTGGTGGCTGAATTTAGTTATTAATGAAAGGTGGTGGTTGAATTTCCAACAGAGCTTTAAAAATGTTAATACTCCAAACACAGTAATGAATACTCCTTTTTCTGTTGTCAATGAAATTAGGGATGCAGCCAGAGCTTGGGTCTTGGAAGAAAAGGGAAAGCAGTGAGCAGTCCGAAAGACAGGAGTTTGGACCAGCAGTGGTTTGTAAGTTGTTGGTCAGCATCCTCTGGGAATCTCCACTTGTAAAGGGATGAGAAAAGGAGAATTAAAGAAAAAATTAAATTTTTTTTTTAGCAGAATTGCACTTAACGATATGAAGGTGTGAATTACCATCAGAGGTTTGCAGTTAAAATGTTTCCTCTGAAACCAGTAGTTAAAAATGAATGTTCTTTCTTCATCTTTTGTTCTATGCAATACTCTGAGAAAGAAGAAAAACTGTCCCTTCCCCAATAATAGAATTTCAACAGAATTCAGAACCTGAAACATGAAAAGCAAGATGGCTAACAGAGAACTAAATCAACTGAGAATAGTGCCATAATGAACTTAATTACATGGGGAATTTATAATTATTTTATATTGCTTTTTAAAAATCTGGTGTTGAAGACTCTGCAGGGAATGAATAGTCTCAAACCAAACTGCTAGTAACATTTAATACATGCACCCAAAGAACAATTATCCCCTTAAGCTTTTGTAAAAAACTGAGGAAATAGAAAAACAGGGAAACAATACACTGTATATCATAATATAGTTGTGCGCTTAATTATAATTATTAAGAAGGAATTGAAAATCATCTGCTATCCCTCTCTGCAGTTTTATGCACGTGCTGAATAGTTTTTAGCTGCATTATCTTGTACATAAATGCACAAAGGCATTTATCAGCCTTTCTGTGTGAACAAAGGTGGGAATTAATAGCTCTTGTCTTCAGCTAAAGCTCATTTACTGTCTAAATCCAAGCAGGTACTAAACAGTGAGGGGCCAGATTCTGTTCCGTGATGCCACTGTAGGTACAGAGTGACTCAAAGGAGCCCAAAGTGGTGAATCCTCATTTCACAAAGTGTGACTGAGGCTTGGGTTTGGCCTGTGAGCTGCAGCAGGAGCGACTGCAGAGTGTTGTGCTGGGGAAGTGTCCCCTGAGTGACCCCTCAGGTAGCTGGTTACACAAATCTGGAGCATTAACCTGTCTCATTTTTAAGGTTTCCTGGTTAGTCTCTGCCCATGGATTAGGCAGCTGCTCCGCTGACTTTATGGCAGTCCTGGGGAGGAAGAGCTGTGCTTTTGCTGGCTGCAAGTTAATCGTGAGCTTAAAAAGCCTACTCCCCATGCCCTTCCTCTTAAAAACACATATTGCAAATTTGTATTCACTCTTTTCCTTCCTGAGTTCTGCACAGGCATTGTGAGCTCCCCAATGATATCCTTGGGGTTTTGCATGCATCCTAACATATGGCATGTGGGTGAATCTCTCCTCAAATTTATGGGAGTTTATGTGAGATTGGGAGCAGTTAGCGGGGTGAATTGCTGAATCATGGAACAGTTATCACAGGAATTCTCTGGGTTTTGTTTTTCTACAAATGATATTGTACTGTGTTGCATTCACTTCAGCTCTTGGCAGGACTGCTGAAAAGTTAAATTACAGCTGGTGCCATCTGGTAACTTTTGAAGGATGTTTTCGGTGCTTAATAACTCTTTGTTTATTCTTTACCTGTGACCTGATCTGCAGCCTCATAGAAAATACAGTCACCTTTCCCCTGTTGCCTTCCTCTGGCTCTCTGTTAAAGATCTTAATTGAGGGGCCAAGACTAGCTTGGGGACAAGGTGCAGCTGGCTCCCCCATGCAGTAATAGCTGCAGGAATTCCCCTCAGATTCTCTGCTCCCACAAAACAGGTGAGTTTGAGGGCCATGCTCTTGCTTTATCCTTGCCAGACAATTGTCCCAGTCACCGCACTGGGTGGGAAATGGCAGCCTCCAGAGGAGAGCTAAACATCTGAATGGATGTTAAAGGCAACAGGCAAAAAATGTGGGATAAGAAATGATATCAGTTTACTGAATGCAGTAGACCCCTGTTGTGGGGCACTGCTGAGCTAAAATCCTTTGAGGCTGCAAAATATCAGGGAGAGCACTGCTGTGAGCCTGCTCTGAGTCAGCTGCTTGCAGGGATGGGACACTGGCTTAGGAAGACCTTTGCTTTGTCCCAATGTAGTTCCCATTATGCTCATACATTGAAAATCAGCTTCTGAAATTGAACTAGGAAAAAAAAGCAGAAATTAAAGAAGAGTCATCTGCCCATCTCTGTATTTAAACAGGCAAGGTTAATTGACAATTGACATGCATTTACAGTGCTTAGGCTGAGCAGGAACAATACTTGAGAGCTGCATTTCTATCCTACATCCTTTTAACTTTCTTCTTTTTCCATTCATCTAGTGTCAAATGAGTTTTTGGGTTCTTTATACAACTGGTATGAAAAAGTTTCTGCCTCTCTCTCCTTTTAACTCTGAATTTAACCTCAACATTCTTACCTGTCCAGTAACATCTTCCTGAATAATGTGCCAGAAGAGCATCTCTGTAGTGCAGCTAACACAAAGCTGCAATCATGAAAAATGGGCTGCTGTTTTGTGGAGCTGAAGACTGGAGTGCAACAGATGATCTTTCTCAGTGACAGTTTGCACAGCCACTGGAAATTCTGTCCTCCAGAATTCAGTTAAAGCACAGCAAAGCCTGCAGAAAAAAAAAAATACCCCTCAATTAAGATCTGGCAGATTTACCTCTTAATTTGTCTCATGTCCCACAAGTTTTCAGTGCCTTAAGTGACTTTAGACATGGGAGTTTTAGCAGTAATTAGCAAGGACTTGTGCCATTAGTCTCTGACACTTTCTTTGCAAAGCCACACGGACTTGGAAAGCGGGAGCAAACAAATGGACAGCCCAGGAGTGAAAAATGTACAGCACACAGAGTTCACCTGTATAAAAGACTATTTCAAAAACTGTCTGGAAGATGGTTACAACAAATTACTCCCCTTCCAAGCCCCTCAGGTAGGCAGACTTATCAATCCAAAGGGTGAACTCTGAGGTTAAAATAATGTGATCTGAACTTCATGGAAGATAGATGGCTGCTTAGGAAGGAAACTTGGTTGGAATAACTTTGATGGCCGAGCTCTTCTGCCTCATCTGATCCCCCACACAGCAGGATCAGCCTTGCATACATACCCCTGTTTGTCTGCCCACCTCCAGTGTGTAAGATCTGCTTCCTAATTTCCATCATGTCCATTTGATGAAATTTTATAATGGTAATTTCCTTTTTCAACATTATAGGATGATATCTTATTAGTGACTTTGCTGTTTTATTAACCTGGATAAATGCTGCCATAGTAACAGGTGTTGTGAGCACTGCAGTCCAATTTACATAAGAAATTTCCAACCTGACATGAGGACAGCATAGCTACCCCAATGCTAACTCATGGAAGCAGGATCTGTGCTCAGTTTATTTCTTTAGGGCCTTTTACTGGTTCCAGAGAGGATGGAGGGTTAGCACCTGGTTCAAGGGCTGCTGCTGGTGTAAGAACCAGTGCTGTTAATGTACCTTTAAAAATTCTAAGACTAAATTTTATACTGCAAATAGAGTATAAACACAGGGTTTTTTTGGTTGTGGGAAACAAGGAAGTCATTATTCCTTATCGGGGATAAATTAATTTTTGCAGTGGAGAGAAGAAAGGAGAAGGTCATTTTGAGTATGGAGCAGTGAGTAAGCAGCCTCAGAAAAGTGTGTGTGAGTCACTGTGCCTCTTTAAACTCCCAAAGGTGTTATTTTTCCTTCAGATTTAAACAGGCAGGGTTAATTTGGTTGTAGTGTGTGGCAAATGCATGTGTATTTGTCTCCTCCATTTTCCCCCTCACCCACTTCTCCATCCTGAAAGGATTTAGTTGTACAATGTGTTTTATCCCTGCGCATCTTGAACTTGCACAAGCCTGTGACAGAGTGCCCTCCTCCCTCCTGTCCATGCAGTGCTGTATCAGCCAAGCCACCACCCCTGAAACAGCCGGGCTGCAGCAAAGGAAAGTGCCACTAAAGGGATAAGAGTGGATTACAGTGGAAATGATGAAAATTAAGGCACATTTTTCTAACAAATTTTCCTAATGAATAATTCATTTCCTAATAAACAAAAGGGCTGCCAAGGACATGACAGATTGGGGATATAGCACTTGAGTTATTGGAAGTGGCAGACAGGTCACAACTTTTATTCATGTTAATAGCTGACCACCTGTCAGATAAATTGGGAAGCAGATACCTCCAGAGCAGAGCCAGCAGGCCCCTCTCAGAGCTGCAAGGAGGGACCAGGAGAAGAGCCAGCCTTGCTGGCCGTCATGCTGGCAGCTGAAAGATGTCTGCTCCTCTCCCTCCTCACTATATCTCTGTGGGGTACCCACTGATTAAGAAAGCACTGGATGTGCTGCTACTGGTTTTGGTAGAGACATCTGCAACCTGCTTGTGGCAAACACAAAACTGCCTCTTGGAAGAGAGGCCGTCACCTGCAGAGCCAAACAGTGACATGCACAGCTCTGCAGCCCAGCCTGGAAATGCACGGGTGCTTAGCAAGCATTTGGCAGCCCCAGAGCTGCCCTCAGAGATAACGAAATCTGTTCCAGATCTGAGTTAGCTGGACACCGTATGGCGCTTCTTATTTTGTGTTTGCAAACTCGGATGGGCCATAATAGATACTTCCAACACATTTTCCCATAGTTGAAAGGAAAGGCAGAATCTAGTTGAATTCCCAAAGGAAAGAGATGCCCCTTTCTTTGAAGTGATCCCCTAGGTGCTTTCAGAAAAGGAGGAGAGCTCTCCATAGCCCTCCGCTGAACTGAGCTGATCAGATAACTGATCCATTCCTAGCAGTTCTAATTTCAGTTTCTTCCTCTGCCTGACAACATTTGAACCTACCCTACCATTAAGGACTTACAGGATTGATTTTCATCGTATTCTCCATTCTGTTGAAGCTATTTCACTTTACACAGAATAATTAAATACTCTGTAAGTCCCAGAGAAAGAGAACAAGAATGCAGATTACCCTGCAGCCCCAGCATTGTGACAGAAGCTGTCATCAGCTACTTGTGCCTACTGCTCCCTTAAAGAAAGGCCTTTAATCCGGTGTTTTCACTTGCAGGCAGTGCTTTAAACCCAGACTGATGTGATGTCAGCTGTCATATCCATTCACTTCCTGGGATTTTGGTGAGACCTTGTTTATTATGTTATTTCAAGAACAAAGTTCTAGATTAACCCCAGCCTTCTATAAGTCCTGAATGTTTCAGCAAGGTGCTTATGTTTTAGCAAGTTTCAGCAAGGACTCTTCTTGGACACAAAGGAAAGAGCCAGACATCTTCAAAGCACCGTTCAGGCCTGAGGTGATTCCACTGCTTTCTGAAGGTGTCCCTTGCTTCCCTCACCGTATGAGAGGTTTGGGTATCAGCTGTCCTTTGCGGTTTATTATAGTAAGATAGCAACTGAAGCTTTTTTTAATATTTTCTCAAATTCTTTCAGAGAACACATAGCACAGTTGCATCCACAGCACTTTCTCAACCAGGGAAAGTTACTGGGAGAATAAAATCTCTTCTTGCTGCTAGTTGGATTTTGCTCTAACAGTAATCTTGCAATTTCATTCATGGATTAATGTCCTGCCCTGCACAAAAGGTACTGTCCTCAGTGGCAACAGGTACCCCAGCATAAATATTTTAAAAAGTGCAAAGGGAAATCTGCCCCACTGTGTTGTTGTGGCTGTTTCTCAGCTGGGATGCTGATATTTTATGAATGTTACAACACTGCCAGATGATCAACATATTCCCAATGACACCATTTGCCAGTAAAATAACTACTGCTGCCTACAGAAGTGGTAAAACCCTCAGACTGAAGCACTGTACATAAAATCTCAGCATTTTTGTTTGCTGTTTCTGTGATTGATAGTAATAAACTTCACTTTCGTGGATGAGAGGCTTCTGTGTAAACACTGGCAGTGTATAATAAAAATGAACATGAAATTGTGCGTTCTTCACAGAGGTTTTTTCCAGTTTTTGATATGTGTCCTTATGCCAGCCTGGCTCTGGCATATTCACAAATTCAGATACCATATGTCGTTGTGATCGTCTTCAGAGCTCCCAAGCCCAGGCTTGCTCTCTTCCACAGGTTCCTTTTGTTGGGAAGTGCTGCTGCTGGGGCTGCAGCTGCCAAAAGCCAGCGTGCAGTGACTGATCTCATTTAGGGTAATGGGATCTGCAAGGTCACTTGGGAAGGAGATGACGCTTTTATCCACCTGGATGCTGCTCCATAGGTAGAGATGAGGCAGGAATGCAAAGTATTGGAGAGAGAGCTGTTGTGATCCTCACAGATTTAGAGATTTCTCTGATTGGTCAGTAGAATTGGAGACACTTTCCTCAGAACTAATGATTTAAAAATAAGCAAAATATATTTGTACAATCCAATTCTCCGAGTTCAGAATTTTGTGAAAAACATGTCCAGCTGATGAATATATTAGAGCTGCAGAGAAAAGACACATGAGAGCTCTCTCCACACGCCTTGTGTTCACAGAGAAAGAGGGTGGGAGCTGAAGGTTCTCTCTCTAGCTCTGTGTCTCTCCCCCACCAACCCTCACCACTTTATTTCCCTGTGCCCCACAATAAAAAGTGGTACCTGTGCAGTGTTTGTACATCAAGACAGCACGAGAGGAGTACCTGAATCTGCTGATGCCTTGATGGAAACCTTTCAATGCTCCTTTCTATCCCATCAGGGAATCCAAACTGCCTCCCTTGAGTCCTTTCTGGAACTCCTCCCAGGGAAGTAACACTTTGCTTAGAGCTGGGAGTGAATTCTCATATACTTAATGATTTCTAATTATTTAGCAGACAGGATTTGGGGGTTTGGACTCCTTTGATAAAAAATGCTTTAAAATAAATAGGACTTCTATATTTTAACTGAAGAATGTTAGCAAATTAATGCATCGCTGAGTGACTATCATTTGCTGTGTATTGCAAAATACAGATGGAAACAGCACAATCTCCATTTTTGTTAATTGCTATTGTTAATGCTTTTTAGTCAGTACATGAATTTCAGTGTAAATAGCACTTTCTTTTGCTGCTAGCTTCACAGAATATTTGCATACAGCCATAAATTCCTTACTCATAAAAAACCTTATTAGAAACAATGGAAGATAATATGATGATAATACATCAGAGGCCTTTGCTAACAGTAGAGGAGAGCACAAAGGAGAGATGGCAAATATCCTTCTGCCTACTCATCTCTCTTGCTACACTCACTCTTTCACTTTAGTCTGAGTTTTTAAAAATATTATCTTTTTCTTTTTTTTCTTTGGCAAAAGTCAATAATTGGAAATACAGTTTATCTGATAAACTTTATGGCTTCTTTCAACTCTGAGTTAGTGTGCTATCAGAAATGGATTTTGGCCATGTTTTTTTCTGTACTTGCCCCTACTTTCCCTACAAGAAGTTCCATAACCTTCAAAACAGTTCCTCAAGGTGTTGGAGTAACACTGGCAGGCCTTTAATGGCATTCAGGGCCCTGGAATCTTTTGTGACTTCATTTTCAAGCTCCCCTTGCCTTGCATCTTCATCCCAAATGGGTACTCTGTGCTTGCACAGAGCTCGCCAGAGTGGCACCGAATCGTTTCTGCCCTGGTTCTGATCCCTCGTTAGCAATCCTGCAAATGGAAATGATGCTCTAAAGTAGGGTCAAATCACTGAGACATTACTATAATTCAGCTAATGGGATGATTATTTAATTACTCTTGTTTGTTCTGACTGCCCTAGTCTCTGCTTTCTGAGTATTATGTGCAGACTGTTTGCTCTTGTAGAATTAAGGTCGAGGAACAGAGTCCTTTTCTGGTATAGAAGCAGCCCCAGCACGAGGTATTTTTGTGTTTATTGCATTACCTGTGATTTTCATTGAAACACACTTCCCAACTTGTGCCTCTACTGTTCTGTCTTTAACATATATAGCACTTTATACCATTTAAATATGAGACATCTGAGCTCAGAGGAGACAAAATTAGATAAAGTGATCCCTCAAAGGTTCAGAAAGTCACAATTCAGAGGCAGATAATCTCAGCATTTAAAGTTTTTAAGCAAACTGCCTGTGAATACTTACATTTGGAAAGGCAGAAAGATGGATGGGGAGACATAGTGATGGACTAATATTTGAGAGATCACACCACAGCTTACAAACCCTGCACCTAACCACATTTAAACTATTCTGTTATACTTCCCTCTGGCTTCCTTTATTCCTGCTGGGAAGGGAGAGGCTGCACTTCGGCCTGAAGCTATTTGGTGTCATTACATTTATTCAGGGTTTGCCATCTCACTTTGGTAGTTATTAGAATCTCCTGTGCTCTCAGGATCACACACCTTGCCCTGGGTGCTCTGGCTACACCAATTTCTTTGCTTTCAGAGTGTGTGTCCATCAAAGGGAAGATGCTTTTGCCCTAAGTGGTTGTGGCTCCTGCCTAGCCTGACCAAGCCCAAAATACAGACCCTATTCCCAATAAAATAAAAAATTATTCTCCCTCTGTGTTCTGTGGCAACCTGTTCTTGTCAGAAAGAAAGAAATTAAAAAGTCCCAAAACACCATTGTGTCCACAGAGGCCATTGTCAAAATGATGGACTTTATGTTCTAAATAATAAAGATAAATCTGGAATTGAAATAAATTAAAACATCCGATTGCTTGGAAATCCAAATCTGGGACAAATGTCTCCAATTTTATGAACTGTTCTTCAGTTAGAAGTGCAGGCAGTTTTCATAGCTAATATATTCTTTTCTTATAAATATACTGTGCATCTAAATAATATGTTTTTAATGGGAAACTAAACAGCAATGAGCGGAATCTTTGCATTGAGAAATGACCAGCTTAGTATGCAAGGGACAGCACTGTCTCCCATTCCTCTGAACACTTGCCATCTGGAACAGATGCATTAGCTGTGGCTTCAGTAATGACGTGGTGGAGGAGAAGACCTTCCTCACCCCAAGGTTTCACTATTACTTAATGGGGCTCCTCATGTGAGCAGAGTAATTGTGGATTCAGTCCAGTGTTTTACTCAGCTGTCATCTCCCCTTTTTCCCACAACCTCCCCATCCTGCTGTACAGCCTCACGACACTGCAGCACGTATTGCATGAAAGATGATATTCCAAATAAAGTCATATTGTGTGCATGACTCGGTGCTGTATTGATATTGAGGGCACTCCTGGAATGGTAATCTCCTATGTACAATATGTGTCTGAGGAGATTATGTCTTATTTTGCACGCCGGGATATCTTTAGGATTGTTTATTATTCATGTTATATTTTAAACTGATGCTGGTCTATGCAGATTTTGAATGTGTTTGTCATACACCATTAGTCACCGTGTGAAATCTCTCAGTGATAGTTAGTTCCTGAGTTTTCTGCAGCTAAGGAGAATTTAACACTGATTGATGGTAGATCACATAGCTGCTTGGCAGACTTTCCAATTTACGGCAGGAAAATTGCTCTTTTCTTTATGCTCATTCCTCCTTCTGCAGGGGGACACTAAGATATATGTGCCAGGGTGCTCAGAACAGCCAGCGTCTGACTGGCAATACTGCGGGTCTTTTTTACAATTATGATTTTATCATTTTCAAAAAACGTGCTGAATGTCAAGTATTTCAGATGCAATTTTTAAAACCCGCTCTATTTATCAAATGTTGATGATATATCCTTATCGTATTTCACATGCAAAAAATGACCTAACATATTTTTGCCTGAGGAAATGAGCGAGCTGTCAGTGCTTCATCCTTACCTTCTAATAGTCTCAAATTCTCAGTCCTCCAAAGGCTGATTATCTGTAGAGTGAAGATTAGCAGGAGAAGCAAAGATATCGATTTGCTGTGTGCTGTCTGCAAATATTTCTCATTAAGTACTGATTCAATCAAAAATAATAATAATATTAATAATATATGGGTTAGTCTTCAGTGAAAGAAAGATATGGGATAAATCCCTTTCCCTTAACACTCACTAGTGAGATTTTCAAAGACTGTATTTTAAGATTTCACATGGAATGCACATGAAGAACTGCTATATGTAATTTTTAGTATCCACTTTCTTTTAAGGAGAAAAACAAGATCAAAATTGCCATGTTTAAAACCAGAAAAGTCTACTGAACTGCCAACCATAATTTCTAGTAAATTTAGTGATGATTTTGTGTATAAAAAGGCTTCTCTGTGGAGAGGTGTGCTTATTATTTTCAGCTGCCTGCAAAGTCTGAAAGGAGAGCCCAGTTTTGCCACTTCATAAAGGTTTCCAGGCACCAGAGGTTTTAAACTCTGTAGGAAAGCTCTGGCTCTGAGTTCTGTTCTGTAATGTGGCCTGAAGGTACTCCCTAAAAACACACACAAGGGGAAAAATAATTGCTAAATGATTGTTTCAAGAAGAAATATAAACGCTGCCGCCGCGTTGCGGGTTTGGGGCGGCGGAGCGGCGCGTCAGGGGCACCTCTGAAACAGAGCCTGGGAACGCGGTCATGGGAGCAAACGGGCACCAGGGCCCAAGTCTGCTCCTGCTCAAGGGCTTCCCTGGGATTTCTGCCCCGAGGGAGGCTGCAGGGTGCTTCCCACAAGGAATGAGGCAAGGAGGCTGTTCCAGCTCCTGTCCCAACAACGCCATGGTGTGGGGAGCTCCTTTTCAGAAGCTTCCCCCACTAATGGCGGGCCAGTGCTGCTACAGCTTGAAATTTATGCAAGCTCAGCCATGTAATGAGAATTATACCAGTTCATAATTGTTATCTTTTATTACTGCTACTGTGAGGGGTTCATAGAATTGCAAATCTAATAGAAGAAATACTTGGCATCCTCTTTTTAACATCAAAATTCTCTGGATTTGAAATACTGAAATGAAGAAAATGGGAACCAGGACAATGGAATCCAGCATTAAAAATAGAGAGGTATTATCTTGATTGAATTTTTCTATTCTGTCTCAGCCAGCTTCTGCCCATTTCTTACATTTGTGCCTGTCACTGTCTTTTCTGTAACTGCTCCTGGAATAATATTCATTAGATAAATACCTATTTCATCAAAAACCCGTTCGTGGCATGAAGTTCATGAGTTTTCTAAAGTACATTTATGGCATTTCATCTTTTAACATAAAATTATCTTGATCTCTACAGCATGTAAAGTCTCCTACGCTTCCTACCAAGTCTCAGGAACTGTCAGCTTGCAATGGAGCAGGTCAGGAGTAAGAGCTGATCTCTGGTCACTCCAGGTGTACTGCGTCTAATTACAGGGATGACAGACAGGGGTTAAAATCACCTACAGCTTCTCCGATCTCTAAAGTCTATGGTGGCAAAGGCAAAAATCAGTCCTAATTAAACCAGGCCAGTCTTTGAAAGAAAACCTTACTGGCTCCTGAAATAGTAAGAGGTGAAGGATGCTTCGTCCAGCAGAAACTGACTCCTTGAATCCTCGTCTGGAGCAAATAGACAGGATGATAACTATCCGAACACAAAATATTTCTGTGTGTATTGGGTGATCAACAAATATCAGTGGCTGGTCTGCTTGTCCAGACCACCTATTCCTGCACCCAGGATCACACAATTTCCCACTACCAGGTGTCAGAATCTTTACTGCTCATGTCATACCTCAGAAAAAAAACAGAACTGATGATAACTAGAAGGGGGACTGTGCCCTTCGTAAAAATCTCACCAAACCCAAAATCACACTTACAAAAATATCTTGTCTAGTAACATCAGTAATGCTGTGTTTTGGTTCATAAGGTTAATATAAAATGATATGCCTGTTTCAGCCAGATTGTGGCAGCTCAGAAGCTGGTGTGACAGGTTCAGAAACGTTAATGTAAGAAAGAAAAACCAAATCAGAACCTTCAGAAAGTATTTTATTTATTTGATGTTTGCACAGTTCCGAAAAAGGCCAGCTATATCATATTCATATTTGCTAAGAATCTAGTTCCACATTGGATCTAAGTTTTCAGTTCATTTTTTGGAGAAGTCTACTCAGCATACAGAGAGACAGACAGAGAGATACTCAGTTGGTAGAGTCTGATACAGCTCCAGTGATGCTGACTCTAACACAAACTGGAAGAGCCAGCCCTCAATTTTCAATGCCCATTGACTTAAGGTTCCAAATATTTCATAACTATTATAGCCATGATGATCTAAATATGGAGAAAAACAAACAAAAAACAGGAATATTGCATTGCATATGCCATGATATAGAATTATCCCAATAAAAGACTGAATCAACCCAGTATCCTTGATTTTTCTGCTGTTTAATACTTTTATTCTTGATTTTACTGCTTTTGTAAGCAAGTAAAAATTAACACAAAAAATAACAATTCACTGAACAAAGACAAGCTGTTTTCTGGCTGCATCAGAAACCTTGTGAGACAGGCTTTAGGACAGAGGTAGGACAAGCTCTGGTAAACTTAAGGATCCTAGGCCAGATGGAAACTCAGTTTAAATATTACAGTTTTAGTCCTCTGAATAAGTGACCTGGTAATTACCAGGTAGTTTCACATGTGAACATTTGGGTTAATTACATGTATTAGCAAAATGGAGGTTTGATCATTTCCATCAAATAAAAACACACATCCTCAGGTGGCTGAGTTACTGATACTTCATTAAACTCGCTGGTCTTGACTGGTTCTGTTTCTTCTATGATCCACTCACAGCCTTAGTCCAAATCCTGAAAGCTAGCTGTGAAAAAGAGAGAATGCCTTAGGGAATACTCTCAGGATAACTAAGTTAAGAAAGTCTATAATGAAAATTGTGAGGGATGGAGATGAAGCATTCTTAAATGAGTAGCAGCACATTCTGGAATGAGCTGTCAGAAAAATTTGTATTTGTCGCTGTGATTTTAGATCCTACTACAAATAATTTATGCATCTATTCACAGAAGAAATCTACCATCATCACATAGATAAGGAAAAACAAACAAAACAGAAGGAAGTTTTATTAACACCAGTTTGAGGTAGAATTCTCTGCAAGTTTTTCTTTGGCAGCAATCTGATATATTGATTTAGCATTCAGACAGAAGAAGTATCAAAATCTGGATACTTATCCAAACAATAATCCAAACTCTTTGACGCCAGTGTTGCTCCCATACTTGAGAGCCCCAAAATCAAAAATATCAAGGTTGTTTTCTTCATAAATTAACTTCAGCAAAATGAATTCATCATCTGTCCTATTTTTTTCCTACAAAATTAGAGAAAGTATTTTATTTGTAATGATTTTCCTCTAAAAGTCTATTAGCTGTAATGAGTACCTATATTTTTCACATCTGCAAACATGAAACTTCAATACTTGTTCAGCTTCTGATGGGTCTCTGAAGCAAAAGTGACACTCCATGGAGGAATTACACAATATTAGGATAAACATAATGAAATCATTCTTCAAAAGTATATTAAGTTGCACAAGGCTGAGTTTGTAATAGTCTAAAATGAGAAGAAAGATCTATTCAAATATGAATAAGTGAGAGATTATCTGCAAGAGAGGGAGAAGTTTAGCTACAAGCACGGGTGCTTTAAAGCACAAATCCACCCCATTAAGCTCTGGCACAGCTGTTTTGTAATAAATAAAAAAGAGGAAAAAGAAAAACACCCATTGAAGTTTCATATGAACCAGCCTATGAAGAAAAAAAAAGTCATTTGTTTGTAAACTACTATCACATTAACAATGGAGGCCAATTGAGAAAACCGCCAGGTCTGACAGGATGATTTTAAACTAAGAGTGTGGAATTGTTTATTAAGACTTTGAGTGACAGTCTAATATATTAAATCAGTTCAGAAGATTGTAAAATGCATTAGCATTAGCAATTTAATACCTCCAACAAATTTAACTGTCACTCATGGCATATCTGTCCTTGTTAAAGGGAAAAAATCCTGAAGCGCCATCTTTGTCTTGATGGACAATAAAGTTAGGAGAGGCAAAAGCCTTTCTTTCTCTGTACACTGGTGATGAGAGAACTGTGTTACATTTATCATAATTAACTTTCACAGTTGGCAGCATTTTTTGGCAAATGTGTTATTTGCTCAAGCTTGTGAAAGAAGTTTTAAGAACTAATCATTGGAGCCAAGCCTTCGCTCGCAATCGTTTCAGGGCTGGATTTTAATCAATTTAGAAACGTAATTACATGCCAAATGTGTACACAGTTACTTTGATTACACACAGAAATTGGGCAGTTTCATAGTTAACTAACTGATTGTAAGCAGTTGGGTGCAAAACATCTCATCTGAATGAGCACTTTTTAATAACCTTGTCTTACAGCCATGTGGGGAACAGTATGGCAAACTTCCTCGAAAAACCAGGGTCTTTAAAGGAAATATTTCCAATTTCCAGCTTTATTCAGGTGGATAAACTTTCTGTGTTTTGCTATGTTTTCTTAATTTTAATTGTCACTATTAATAGATCAAAAGCTAAGCCAAAAAAGAATTAAATGCAAAAGGAGATCCCTCAGACACTGTGTGATTACTTTGCAGCGCAGTAGCGAAAAGGACCCTGAATGTATTGTCCAGCAGACTCCAATACAGGGTTTCAGCACCAAGAACTGAGCAGAACTGAGATTTGAAGGATCAGACAACAAAGAGCCAGAGGACTGACATGAATTCTCTCGATGAGCAAAGCACGGAGTTTAGGCTGCTGCAAATAACACTCCTGTGTTCTTCAGGAGTGCTCAGATAACAGCTGTGTGTCTATGAAAATGTTCCTGAATCCTAATATTTGTGTGATATCCACATCATTACTTCACTATTAGTGTCAATTTTTGTATGGCTCCATATTTGAGAACTTTCCACTCAGGGAGCAGCAGCAGAATCCCAGTTCCTTTGGGGTGCAGAGATGGAGAACATGAGCAGCAACAAACACACAAAATGAATATTTTAATAATATTTTTTTTAAATATTAGTTATGTTTAAACAAACTAAAAATTAGTTTGTTTAATAATAATCAGGATTGACGGGTTAATAAAGTCACTGCCTAAAAAGAAGTCACATTTGTGATTATAATTTGAAACAAATGCTTTAATTGCCTCTCACGATAAATGGTAACAACATAAACACAGCTAGAAGAAACAGGAATAATATTAAATAGTTTTCTTGGTGTTTTTTCTACCAAGATTTTCAAGCTACACTTGCAAATCTGTATCTTGGGGCATTTTGTAGGTAAACCACAGAAAGACAAGATGTGACAAACTGAGTGGTGTGAACAGACCCTTAGAGCAGCAAGCAGTTCTAACTCTTCCTGTGCAGTGGGAAATCAGGAGAAGCAGTGCTTGCCTGGTGCTGCCTGGGACATGCCCCATCATGATATTTGCAGGTAAAGAATTACCCCATCCGTTTCTTTTTTAGTAGGAGAAGGAATCAGAGATTTCCCTAAAACCATTTTTACAACTAAAAATATTGATTAAATATTTATGTTTTCTTTCTTTTTTCCTACCAGCAGCTAAATACCGAGCAGCAAGTGAAATTGTCAACTGGCAGGTTGCTGCTCAGCTGTCAGTAAAGGATCCTTCCAAGTGCAGCTGTTCCAAATGCCTGATGAAGCCCCCAGCCAGCTGATTGCTGCAGCAAAACTGGGGATTGAAACCCTCCTTGGGAGCAAAACACAGGCCACGACACACAATTGGATGTGGTGCTATTTCTGAGGTGAAGGAGCCCTCCCAGATGGTGACAGAAGGGAAAATAAGCTTGTCCCTGAAAGCAGCGCCCAGTGTTGGATACTCTTCCTGTGGCACTGGAGTGGGTGACAGCAGGCAGCTTCCAGCTGGAGAGCCCCGAGAGTCTCCTGGGGCTGCTGGTGGAACCTGTCCTGCTGGGGCAGGCCCTGGGCTCTGGGCAGGCTCCCCTGGTGGAAAGGTGTCTGTCCTTCCCTCCTCACACAGCAGCTGCTCTGCGAGGGCTCCCCGGGCAAGCCCAGCCACCCACCCGGGTGTCTTCTGTCCCCTTGCTGATTAATCCCTGCTTCTGAGTGCACACAAGGAGTCTGAGTAGCAACTCAGACAAATGGGCAACTGGAATAATAATAATTGTTATTATTACTGGCTTTGTCACCTCCCTGATCCAGTTGTCCCCGCAGTCCCAGAAGAGTTGTCCTGGCTCAGTGGAGAGCACAGCACACGGACAGAAATCCACGCGTAAGACAAGGGAAAGCCAAAGTCAGCCCTTCCCCTGAGGCTCATCAATCTTCAGCCTGAAAAGGGTGATATAGCAACCACTGTTACTCTTGAAGAGTTTACATTTCCAGCTGATTAGTTTTCCAACTTCTCTGGAAAGTTCTCTCTCATTATTTTACACCCTGGTTTTTGGTTTATTCCACTGAAAATGCATTTACTCTGGTGGTAAATTATGCTCATCCCAGTGCTTTTTGGAAGAATTCCTGTCTCCAAACGTTCCCATCTTGGATACCACAATTAATTCTTCATACTTTCTTCCCTTTCCATCTAGCACAATGAAAAGGTAAACTGTAAACAGTGGTTTATTTGGAAAGCAAACAACAGCAAATAAATATAATTGACTGGAATTTAACTCTTTAATCAGTTCTCTTTTCTTCTCTGCTCTTTCTTTTCTGTCCTAAAATATTCTTTTCAAGTTTACCAACTCCTGTATGTAATGTGTGTTCAGCCTCTGGATGAAATGAATCCATAAGAGAGGTATGAAAACCTGGGAATAGGAAATCCTTCCTGCAACTTCCATTTCACCATCAGACGTACAAGTCTGACCTCTCCTTTCAATTAAAATTACATTGTCCTTCTTTGAACTGGTGATGGTTTTTCCCCCTAAAGAACATAAGTAAACCAGGTTTACTCATTGTAAAACCACCAGGTATTTAAAAAGGTGTGTACTTCCTACATGTCTTTTTAATCAAAACCACCATTAAGAGGCAGTTTAGAGAAATGATGACTTTTTATAACTTGATCTTCAAGCTGAGCAAAATCTTGTGCAAAATGTAGATTTAAAGACCTGAATAATTCATTTAATCTGCGAAACATGATTGAAAGCATGTTTAGAAAGAGCTGCCTTGGGCCTCCAAGGCCAAAGGGAAACTATTACATTTGAATCAGTTTGATTTTGTACTTCCTTGAAACATAAAGTGTCAGTGTGAGCGCAGAGATAACAGCAAACTCTCACAGGGGGGTTGTCGAGATAAAGCCCAAAGATTGGGACGTGCTTTGATAACTCAGAAACAGGGGTCAAAGTGCCTAAGGTAGGGAGGTACATCCAGAACAGAGCACATTTAATGTATCTTTTAACTACACACCATTTCTGGCCAGGTGGGGAGATTTCGGGTGGTTGAACAGTTGTATTCCAATCACAGGAGCTGAAATTGAGTTTGGAAACTCATCCCATGCCCTTCACTCAAAGGTGTCAGGACTCCCAAAAATCATTCTATCAGCAATGAATTAAAAAATGAAATTAATTACTTTCCAATCCTCAAAAATAAAAATGCTTAGTGTCAGGGTTTTTTCAATTACATATAT
>WAAG01045930.1:99804-143337 GCA_013390105.1 Tichodroma muraria
GAGGGGGAGCAGAGAATGTTCGGCAGGAGCTCTTACCCGAGCCTTCGCCGGAAACCAAGAGAGCGATGATTCCCGGGTTTGCATTTAAAAAAGGTGTATCGTAAAAGGCGTACCCACGCTTTCATTGGTTTTATCAAATGTCAGTAATACACATTGGCCAATCACGGCCAAACTACTACAGCCTGGATGAGTTCCCCATTGCTAAATTAATTCCCCAGAGTTACCAGTTTTATTTAGTAAAAAAATTATTTGCTATAATTTTTCTAACACACAGTAATTTTCTAGCATTTTTTTCCCCTCAAGTATAATTATTCTATCACAGCTGGACTACCTCTGAAGTCTCTTTGATAACTGCCCTAGAAAGTTCACTCTGAACTATTCTCAGTGTTTATGGCAGACAAAAAAGGAAACACTCATATAAATTTCACTAAAGAGTGAAAACTTAGTTAGGCTTGTGATAAGGGTGGATAAGCAGCACTGGTTGATGTGGTAAAATGTGCATTACTGCAGGCTTTTAGAACGAGGTTGATGCTTTCAGTCTAGCTTTAGCTTGGCAGGAGGGTGAGATGTCCCCTCTTATATTGTATTACTCTAAAAAATATTATGATAAATCATCCTTCACTCATTGAAGTCTCATGCAGATTTCTCTGTAGCACTCCATTGTACAGATCTTCCAGGAATCCTTGCCCTGATATCATTCCATACATACAACTTTAACTGCACAAGGCTTTGCCTCTCTTACGCTGTCCTATCTTTCTTTCATCTGACAATAAAGCTTCTGCAATAACAATGTCTTTTATTCTGTTGCGAATTTAAATTCATTCTTTTCCAGCTTTGATTTCACACACAAACTCTGCCTTTTAGCCAGGACTGGTCCATGAAGAAGGCAGGTATGAAGAGTGTCTGTCTTATTAAAACATTGAAATGTTGCTGCAAAATGTGCTTTGTTTTTGAGAAAGCCATAAAGAAGTTATAATCTAGAGATTAGCGGCTCAATAAGGAGGATGTTGAATATCTCTCATCTCTCATCAGCTCAGTATCAATTGTTATCTCTTCAATATCAATTGTTATCTTTTTTCCTGCGCTTTCCATTTTATGTGTAATTATTATTCATCATAGTTATGAAGTGTGAATTATGAATTATTCATGAATTAATGAATAGCTTAAAATTTGAAATTTAACATCCAAAATGCATTAATTCTGTGTTGCTCATTTGCAGCCAGGCCTCTGGATTCTGTACTGTTCTTTGTCTTCTGTTTGTCACAGCAATGTCTTGCTGCTCTTGTCTTTGTCATTTGTGTGGTACAACACAAATAGTCCCAAGAAAGGATCCTGAAGTCTTTGTGAATTCTGCATGGCTTAGTTGGTGATGGTCAGATTCATTCTAAATAAACTTTAGAAATAAATTATGAGAAAGAATTCAGGAAACTTGACTCAACAGAAAATGAGAACTTTTGACTAGATATTCTTTTTTGTGCTTATTTCAATTCAGAATATGTGCTTGGTAGAGAAAAAGAATCAGCTTTTTACTGGGTTTTACCTGGTGGAAAAAATGGAGGAATCCAAGGTGATGGAGTATTCATATTTTATTCAAGCACAGGTGAAATATTCAAGTCCTGCAGCCTATATTTAAGATTCCCTCATCAGGCATACTAAAGCCATTTCCCCGGTTTATTTTGCTTAGACAGGATTTAGTGATGAAGATTAATTTATCCAAGTACATAAATGTGTTTCAGGTAATTCTCCCAGCAAACCAAGCATCATTAAGATCTCCAGAGCCTTATCATTAACTGCTCTTCTCATGGTGCTGAGTTTACCTTTATGAACTGGCAAGATTCGGGTAGGCTGAATAAAACAAACACATTTGCCCAATTTTGGATCAATACCTCTTGTTTTGTTCTTTAGCTCAATAGGCATTAATACTTAATCATCTTTAGACAGGAAACGCTTCCATGGCTCTCATTTGGTGTTAAGCAAAAGAACATTAATTATTGGATATAAAGCCCGTTAGATTTTCCTTCCACAGTATATTCCTGTGGGAAGGCTTGGAGCAAGAGACATTATTTCAGCAGTTTTAGTGTTGTGTACCCTTAGCTTTAATTGCCACAATCCACCATTTACAAACTTACATGGATCATGCTTACAGCTGAGGAACTGTGCTTCTGCCTTCTGCACATTTACATTTATAAACTTCCCTTTCCAGCTGTCTCTTGTGCAATAACTAAATTTATTAACTCTGATGAATTTTCACTAACTTTTCTGTAAGAGAGCACCAACTTTTTACAGAGAGTTTTCATAGTGGCAATTATCGCAATTTCTGATTACTGTGAACTTGTATTAGCCTTTTTCAGTACAAAAATGAAATGAAAGCCCTGAGGGATGCACATCTAATATTCAAGATTTTATCACTTTAAGGACTTGCTACAAATTGTGTAAAAGGAAACTCTGCACCTTCTCAAGGCACAGAGTTTTAATCATTTTTACATTTCTTTCATGAAGAGATTTTTTTTGCATCTAAAATAACCTTAAAGGGTCTGCAGGACCAAAATTACTTACTTTTTGCTTCCTTTTCATAACTGTTTTTAATATTGTCTTCTCTCTTTACTTTTTTAAACTATATTAACTTTGGTTTTACAGGAGCCAGGACTCCTTAAACAGTTCCAGTGTGTTTGGCACAGACAGACCCCATCAAACATTTTGTTCTACCTCCCATTTTAAGGGCTGCACAGGGGCTGCTTTGACACAAGTGCCACAAAAGCCATTGCCTTTCTCTAAGAAAGAAGCCCCCCAGAATAATGCCTGGCTCTACCTTGTTTTGTTTTGTTTTTTTTTTACCTTATTGGGAGGTTTGCCAAAACCAGAGAGGAATTGAAGCTACACCTTCATCCCTCCTGATCAAGCTTGTAGAGTGTTTGATAACTGGCTCTTTCCTCATCTCTGAACATCATTTAAAACTTTATTCTTAATTTTGCATATTATGATCTACCAAGGAAACTGCTAGAACTATAATACAGGTCAATTCACTGGCACATCCTATAACATATTTTATTACTTACACAGTCTTTGTTATGAAAAAACATTCTCTATTAGTGTATAGTAAGAAGTAATTTTAAGTATAAATGGCCTTTTTAAAGATGTAGCATCATCTTCTTTTCATTGCCTGCCATACTAATAGGAGAACAGCAGATGCTCAGGCAAGATTCAATTCACCTTAATTTGTTCAAGCTTAATTAGCAGCTGGGATGCATCTGGCAAATAAACATGAAAATAGTGACAGCCTGAGTTAAAGGGAAAAAGTAAAAGGCTTTTGTTCATTAACCACATGTTCTTCGTTGTGAGCATTATGTGCTGAAGGCAAAATCATTTTTAAACTCTTTTTTTTTTGGTAAAGGATAGAAGCCCTCCTGCCCATAGCTTCATTCCCTGTGCTCTTGTGCAGGTGAGCCATGTGAAATCAGGAGCAGTCCCCCTATGAGATGTTCCTGCACAGGTAAATGCTTGTGCCATCACAGCTTAGATATATGGCCTAAGCTTGTATAAACAGAAGAGAGTAGTTTCTTCAAGAATTAGGTAGGCAAAATAGACCCCTTGAGATGTAATTAGGAATTATTTACAGCCCTGAATAATGATCATGCAGTATCTTGCACAAAGCAAAATAAGCAAAGGCAATTCTGAAGAGATCCCTGCTGCCATTAAATATGTGACTAACTAGCAAAACGAGGGGCATAACGATAAGAAATGTGCAATGTCTTTGCAGTAGCCTTGGTTCCAAAGCTCCTGCCTGTATAAATTCCAAAGTTGGGTATTAGTTGTTGCTGAGTAAGTGATGAAAGTAGCAGGGTTTTTTTGAAAGTGGAACTGTTGGAAACATAAGATTCCTTGTGTTCACTTCAAAGTAGGATTTTTGGACAATAATGAAGAGTAGAGAAGGGGCAAGATTAAAGAGTGTTTAGGAGAATGCTAATCAAGCTAAGTAATAGTTCCTAATGTAACCCAGAGCAAGGCTTTGGCAGGTGACAAAGTGTGAGAGAAAGGGACTCTGCTATCTGTGGCTTAATTTCCCAAACTTGGCTGTATTATATAAGGAATTAAAAAATCTTTTTTCCTTCCTATTTATGTCAAACCAACCATGCCATCTTCAGCCTAAAAAAAAAAAACAAACACTCAAAATCTTAGATTCCCACTTCCATATTCTACAGTGAAGAATCCCATGAATTTAAGAATCCAAGAATTGAAGAATCCTGTAGTTTTTGATGCACCAGGATGCAGTAAATCTTATAATCAGGTCAATGCAATGTTAGCGTTTTCTTGAAAGAAAATTATATGAACTCTGCAAAAACAGTCAAAAAGATTTCCCTAAGTGTGATGGCAGTGTGGCAGATGGGCAATGTGGCAGAACTGAAAGGGGGAAAAATCTAAGTAAAGAAAACTGCATGACTGTGGGGAAAATGGCAACAAGGTAAGTGCTGGCCACTGTCATATTCTCCATGTTTTGTTATCTCTGTAGAAAACTCTCTCAAGACTGGTTTAGGCACTACATTTCACTGTTCCACAGTGTCACATGGCTCTGTTGTGGCCTTTGCCTGCCCAGGATAGCTGGGCTGAACAAAGGCTGTGCTATTTTCTACTGCATCAGCCAATCAAGCGTAGTCTGCGTTTCTGCTGGGTTTTCTTCTTTTTCTTTTTTCTCCCACAGCAGACTGTAGAAACCATCTGTGTTTTAGAGGATGTTTAACTTCACTTGGGGTGTAAAGACAGAATGCCTAAATGAATAGCTGAAAAGGCATCAAAGAGACGGGAAAGAGGCAAGATTTGGTACAGGACATTGTATTAGTGTTCATTGGCTCCTGGAAATTTGATAATTGTGCTCTGCTGCAACTCCATCAATGGCAAAGGAGTCAGATGTGTGATTAGTGTTCATCCAGGCATGGTGGATGAACTCTCAAGGAAGAGTTGAGAGCAGGGGTGCCATCCCTGGGAAGCACAGGGCCTGCAGTGCCACAGGGGTGACAATGTTTTGCCCCCAGTGTGCCCAAGCCAGGGGAAGGAGAGATTGAGTATATCATGGGGGGTCTCAAGCTGAGACCGATCTGAAATGCTCCTCAACCCATTTCCCTGACATTTGTATTTATACATTTACAAGCAGCACACACAGCTTAGAAGCACACCTTTTAAAATGATACTTTCATTCCAGTCCCAGCCTTCAGTGATTCCACTGGCCTGGGTCAGGCTGCTGCTGTCTGTGCCTGCACTCACAAACCCAAAGGCTGTGCTGGGGACTGATGCTGAGTGCTTCACCCTCTTCTGACAGAAGCCACAAGCAAAGTTCTCAGCCTCTTCAGCGGCGCAGAATCAGGCCAACAGTCAATTTTGGGATATAAATGTTTTGTGAGCAGAGCAGATGCTGATTGATTAATTATTTATAATGGCACATTCTGGAGGATGAATACAGATAAAAACTCAGCAAAAGCTATTGAAAATGGGGTCTAGCTTTTTTATAAAGTACCTGGGGGTATTGCATTTCGAAAGAATTCTAGAAGTAAATCTCAGTATTAAAGCCATTTCCATAAGTTTTTAATGTTAAGCTTCTTTAGCTCAACAATGAAAACATTTAACTTCACAGTTTGACAGAGAAGAGTATTAGCAAATATCATGGAAGGACTATGTCATGCCAGTAGTTCATTCTCCTTAGAGAAATTATCCAGCAAAGTCCTTATGATTTATGAGAGGAATTGAACCAAAATTAGCTGTCTTATAAGTCATTGGCATAATCACTTTTACCCTTGTTTTGCTTGAAATATCCATGAACACCCATAGACACGCCAGCGTCTTTTTCCTCATCTTTTGTGTTTTACTATCTATAAATAGCTTGTTGTGAGTGTCTGAAAGTGGGTGTACGAAGCACTGATTAATTACACCCTTCTAACTTTATTTTAGCCTCGAAGATCCACATTGGAAGTAATTCACACAAAGTCCTTGAGCTCATAACAGTGACCAAAGCTGTTGCAGGGGCAAGCAGGACTTTATGCTCTACTAAAATACATAGTCTGGTATTTTAGGGCAGAGTTAAATATCAGGACAATTGGACAATGGGAGTGATTACATTAAGCACAGAGTCCAAGTTCTGCTTCTAGACTGGTGATTTAACAAATCACCTGGTATTGTATAGACTGTGATCAGGTGTGCAGCCCAGGTTTTACTTTGGGGGAATGGGAATATTTTAATTTAATATCAAATTTTATTAGTACCAGTATTAAGTAAAGCTCATACACTTGGGGCTGTCATTGAAAAGGAGTCCAAAAAACCAATAAATGTAGCTGAAACAAAAATGACTTCTGAAAGTCAGTCTCAACACACCTTTTTCTGTCACAAGCGTTTTAGCAAATGAATTCTTTGCCTGGTTACTAAAATGTCTAAAAGATGGGTCTCTAAATTTTTTTCCCCCAAGCCTTATCCATTCAAACTCCTCTTGACAGCAAGGAAGCACAGACACTTTTCCAGTGCATGGACTCACCTTCAATGGAACTGTGCAGGCTTAAATCAGTTAAAAATCTAATAGTTAGGGCTGCACAAAAGGAGAAGGATTAGGCTTCACCTGGGTAACAGGACTATGCAACCTCCTGGGTTAGTGAGGAGAGCCAGCCTTATCAAAAAAAGTCAATGCTCAGGAGAAGTAAAAAATAGCAGAGGCCACCTCCATCAATTTCTGGTCTGAGAAAAGCACGAGGCTGAAAGGCAAAGCAGTGAATGTCTTTAACAGCTATAGATTAGAGAGGAAAAGTGGATCTGAAAATCTGACTTTTTCACAGAGATGTTCAATACCTATCCAGGGAGGAGATTGCAGACTCTTACAGGGATTAAACCAATGATTACACAGAAATGGCACTTCCACTGAGAAACAGACTTCTAAACCATGGAGGTTGCAGCAAGGGCAAGACGTGCAAGCATTTAGAGGGCTGATGCTAAAGGGCAGCAGCTCCTGGGAAGCTGAGGAGGAGGTTGGGGTTTTACACCAGCAAGAGAGACTGCTACACTTGAGGAGTTTGGAATGAGGCTGACAGCTGGCAAGGCAGAGATAATGTTTAGGAGGATACCAGCGAAAGGGTTAAAAACTGGAAGAACTATTGGTCATAGAGATAAATTGAGAGTGTCCTGAGCCTCCCTGAAAATTGTAGCAGGTAAATTTCAGTCCTTGCTTCCTGAGCTTAGTCACCAGAGAACACAATGTGATGTATAGGCAGTGTTTGGAGCAAACAGAACAATTAGAGTAACGTACAGCCCACAGGATGGATAAATATGTGCATGACAAATGAAGACACCACTGGTTTTTAAGCACGACATCAAAAGTATGTCGACTTGCATGTAATTAAATTGCTTTCTCACTCTCTGCATTTCATTTAGTTTCTGCTGAATGAAATACTCCTTTTTGGATCTACATCACTGCATTATGTCATGGAGTTTCTTGAATGGTAAGGTTTATAGAATGGTAAGGAAGAAATAGGAAGGATGGGTTTTATTTGTTGGTTTTTTTTCATATTAAGGGATTTTAAATGCCAGAGTGGAGGTGGGCTATGAATCTAATTGCCAAAGACATTATCAAAGTAGGAAAGGAATTAAGATGGGATTTGTTCAAATGCCAGGTACAGTAGTAGGCAAATAGACCCTAATCCATTTTGGTGATTCCAGTAGGAAACAAAAACACATAGGTCCATAGGATTACTCTGTTTTAAGAGGGAGAAAATTACATCTAAATCCATTAATTTTGTAAATTAATTGCCTTGAAATGACAACCTGCTTTGAAAAGGCATAACTCTCAGAGTTTGGCCCAGGTCCCACCAGTGTCAGTGCAAAGCTCTTTAGTGATTCTACAGATTTGGTGGCAATGAAGTTGTGGGAATGGTCTAAAAGGTCCTTTCTAAGAAAAAAAAACAAACCGAACACTTGGAATCAGAGAAGTTCTTGGGCTCCTGCTATGCTGCATTTTTTTCTAGCATGTGGGCACAGAAACTGGACCTACTGTAATTTATATGAATTCAAGTCCTTTTTGGGTCTGGATCACCTTCCTTGGATAATATTTTTCAGTTGTCTCAAATGTACAAAAGGGAACTGAGTAGGACTAAACCCAGCTAGAAGCTTGTTCCAGGTTTGTCAAGGCCCATTTTGGCTCTTCCTGGCGAAAGGAGCTCATTCTTTGTTTCCTCTGAAGAATGGTATTTCTTTGGGAAGTGTGTGCAGGGAGTGAATCCACAAATCCTTACACGCTGGAAATGGGATGTGCTCAAGCATGCAGTTATTATTATAAGTAAGTGAATACTCTGTTAGGAAAGTACCCTCCCCTGGTATTGCTGGTCATGCACTCACCCTCTATCTCACATGAAATGTACCAGTGCAGCATTTGTTACCTTGAACTTTTCTGAGATTTTTCACGTGGAAAGCTTTCCAAGTGAAAGATACAGTGCTGCCAAAACGCATTTTCAATGAAAAATGCCAGTTCCAGTAGGAAAAAAAAATAAATCATTTAAAAACATTGTAAGACATTTTCCTTTTGGATCGTTTTTTTTAAGAAAAATGAAAATGAAGTCTTGCACATTTCTCCACATCCTTGGCTCTGGGGAGAACACACTGCCTGCTAGGTAGACCTGCCCTTTTCCTTGGAAAGGGAAGATATTTTTCTCAGGGATGCCACTGACACTGATGGCTTTCCCCCAGTCAGTCAGAACTGTGACTTGCATCCCTTTGGGGTGTAAGCAGAGACAGCTACTTGCCAAAACCAAACAAATAGCATTTTTGTAGGAAATGTGCCCAGTCAGGTCCTCTGTCAATGTGTTCAGAGGCAGGGTGTTACCTAAAGAGCTTTCACAGATGTGTTGCCCAGGGAATTAATGTTCATGAATGATTATATTTGGTATTTGGAAAATATTTTTTCCTCTTGAAACCAGCCACCAGCCAGCTGGTCTAAGCACAGCACCCCGGGTGGGAAAGGGAAGGCTTTCAACTCCATTACACCAGCGAGGAAAAGGGTGGAGAAGAAAGGTCTCCGTGGTTTTTTCAGCTCCTCACTGTGAACAAAAAACAATCTGGAAGGTATTTTTGCTCCCTATTCTAAACCAAAATGAGGAGATAATGCTGCTTCTTTATGCCCCAAATGCTCAATAAGGAGCAATGAATTGAGAATGCAGAAACTTGCAGTATGAAGCTACTAACTTAAATAGGGAAGCTTAAAAAGCAATTCTAAACTAAACTGAGGGCAATAACTAATATAAAGATCTGATGGAGTAGAAATTACCTCCATTAGCTGGTCCCTCAGTTAAGCATTTCTGTATTAGTTATGTCAACTTTTGGTTTAGAGGAATTAGAAGGGCTTCATTGTGCTTTACAGCCTCAGCATTCTTGTATATAGAGGAAGGTTTTACACTGAGATCTTCAGACTTCCTGTAGTTTTTCACTGGTCTAAGAGAGCAGAAACTGTGCCCAAAAAGCTTTTTACACTGCCTGTGGACTGCTGCCAGCATAATGCTTGGTTTAATCTCTATGCCAGTATCTGCAAAGCATCCTGATTTCGAATGGCAGGAGAGGTGCTGAGAGAGGTGACTAATTAGAGATTATGAAAGAGAGATTAGAATCCTGTGGGCCTTTCTGGAGGGTTAGATGGCCAAATGACACCCCCCCTCCTGTGAGAGGGCAGGGAGTTGAGACATACGCCCTGCAGCTTTTGTACTAAGCCTGAGGGGAAGCAGTTTTAAGCTGCCCCTGGTCACTTGTCTGCAGGGACCTCTATATCCCTTGATTAGTAGCACAATTTAAAAGGGATCAGGAATTTGCCCTCTTGCCCTGGCCTTGGTGCCCCAACACAAACTGTCCTTGAGATGATCACAGCAATTCACCGTGCCTTTTCTTCCCTATTTCTGTTTTTTTTCCTCTCTGTAAGTCTCATGCCAAATACATTATCTTAACCACTTTCAGTTTGAGGTAATGAAAAGAGGAGAAATAGCAGCTCTGTGGGAATATTTTAAGGGGATTCTCATCCAATATAAAGACAATAGCAGAAGACACTGGTGTGTAAATTGTGGCCAAGAGGTAAAACAGAGAGAAAGAAAAGAAAGATAGATTACAAAAAGGTTTTACTACAGTAGAAGACAAAGAACCTCTTGCTAATCTCACGCTGCTTTTACTCTGGTGTAATGAAAGGAGGGCTCCTGTGCAAAAGTTAAACACCACAGGAATAATGTTTGCTACTATGCAAAGCAAATACTGGTCTTCTGAGAAGAAAAAGCAAAACTAAAAGAGGGCAAGTAACAGCATTTCATGTTTCCAAGCTGTCAAGAATTTTCCTTTGATCAGTTTTATCAAAAGCTGCACTGATTGTCTTCAACTGGGGCTGGTTTTGAAAATATTAACTCTCCGGGGTTCTGTTTTGTTTTCTTCTAAGTCTAAAGGCAGTGTAATAAAAGGGTCATTGTAACTGGATGTAGATAACGTTTTATAGCCTGATCCTGTGAGATGCTGGCTTTTCTCAAGGTAATGCAGTTCAAGGGTTCTTAGCAGATTTCTCAAAGCCTAGGGAACACATTTTCAAAACGTTGGTGAAATCCATCCCTTTGAAGACATTGAAATGAAATGGCCAGGTTGACTTGTATTCTACCTTTGCAAGTGTTCAGTTAAGGAAAAAGCCCTCTCTGGCTGATCAGGAGGGAAGGCTTGTTTCCATCCTCAATGCACTGTTTACCCATCCCAGGAAGGCTAAAACAGAACTCCATGGGAGACAAAGAATTCCATGCCTTGTGTCCAAGGAGAGGTGAAATAGATTAATAATTTCAGCCCAGAAAAAACACACTGACACCAGAATACAATGAAGGCAATGATTAAACCCTGAGTGTTTTTTGAGAGAGAACCAAGATAGAATGATACTTCATGATACAAGAAGTCAGTATCAAATGGAATAATCCAATGGTAGGAGTTAAAAAAACAAAAATAATGAAACAAATACAACAATAATAACCCTTTGTCACAAAAGCAGATTGATTAAACTATGGAACTCATTGCTGCAAAATAGAATTTTAACAGGGTTTAAAGAATATCTAGACAAACTCCCTTATGTTAGGACTCTTCATACGAGCTGTAATTTCCTGTAGCTGGGAAAGAGTATTGGAGGAACATCACTGTGTGCTTTCCTTATCTGTCCATCGAAGCTGGAATTGTGAGTTAGATGCACTTCTAACCAGTACAGCCACTGGTATATTCCTAGGAAGCCAAGGAACATGTAACGTTGCTTGGAACTTGCCTGGAACGCCTTTAGTAAAAGGAGCAGAGACAAGGATGTTAAAACTCCTCATGGACACTGAAAGGTGAGACTATCAGCACTTCTTCCTCCCCACCCAAAAATGTGTCAGTTTTGTGCCAACAGATTTTTATGTCTTTTCACCCTTCCCATTATAGTATTTGCTGAAATAATTTGATTCAGATATTCTTCCCCTGTGAGGGTGGGCAGGCCCTGGCCCAGGGTGCCCAGAGCAGCTGGGGCTGCCCCTGGATCCCTGGCAGTGCCCAAGGCCAGGCTGGACACTGGGGCTGGGAGCAGCCTGGCACAGTGGGAGGTCTCCCTGCACAGGGCAGGGGTGGGATGAAATGATCTTTAAAGTCCCTTCCAACCCAAACCATTCTATAGTTCTACGTCTTGAGTGTTTATGCTGAATGCTGCCAATATTCTTACACAGTTTCCCTTGAATGTCCCATTGAAGGAAAAGAAACCATGAAATAGGTAGGGGACAATAGCTTTAAAGACTAATGGGATACTCATAAGTCTCTTGGGTCTTAATTATGAGGCTCTGTGAATGCTGGGACTCTGCTGTCTGCTCTGGACACATCAGTGTTTGCAGTTAACTGCAGCTGGGCTGGGTCTGCCTTCAGGACAGCCCTGTAGCCACTGCAGTTTGAAGCAGAGGTCAAAGTTTGGCTTTGTTCTTGGACTGGCAGGTTCTGCAGCTGAATCATTGTATGGCATTTGGCAAATCATGTCATGAGTCAGCTGAAAGATTTGCACCTAAATGGGAGAGGAGTCTAAACCCCTGTTTGTACTTAAATCCAATTTACAACACTTCCTGCCCTTTGCCACATCACGTGCACAGAAATATCCAAAGCACTGGATAAAAGCACTGCCAGGTACAGACTTGCCAAGGACTGTGGGCACTAACCTTTCCTTGCATTCTTGGTATAGAACAGGGACCAAATCACTCAAGTTAACCATGAGGGTTCTGTCTCTGCCCTTCATGAAGCAACCATCTGAAAACCTATCTTCTCTGATCATAGGACTTCTCTCATGGTCATAACCGCAGCAGAACAAGCTCTTCCTAAGGCAAGAAGATCATGTAAATTCAAGGCCTCTTATCCATAAAGTGGAAATTTTCAGATATACTGTGAAATCCAAGGGGTCTCTGGCTTGTGTTTCGTAGCTGAAGTAGTTGAGTGAAGGTTATTTATCCTGTGTGGAGAGACCAGACAAAAACAGCCCCAAAGCAAATGAACTGGGATTTGACAGCCTCTGTCCAGACTGGAAAACAGATGTTCTACAGGATGTCAAGAGAGCAGGGACTGCTAATTTTATAGTTAGAAAGTGTTTGGTAGAAATTCAGTGTGGAGACCGTGTCAGGGTGCTGTCAGAGGGCTCACCCCCCCATCTCCACAATTTACAGAGAGAGGGTCCAAAGCAAGTCCCTGTGTCACCATGGGCAAAGGCTGTCTCATGATCAGAGCTCCAGCATCCTTTAGGAGGGGAAAACCAGTTACTACAGGGAGAAGCTCTTTAAAGGCACATGGGACTCTTAGTGAAGCTGCTCAATTGAGTTTTTTTAACTCGTTATTGTACCTCATCTACAAAGCAACGTGCTCACTGCTTGAATCAGAAAAGCTCTGCTGTGTGCAGACTGGTTGAAAGTGTGCTTGGGTGAGTGCTTGGGAGCTCACACAGTCAGCTGTGGTTGACTTAAGCTGCACTGAAGTCATTCTCACACAGTTTTCAGTTAACCCACACACCACCGTGTGGAAACTGCCTGAGGATGCTCTTCACAGGAGTGTGTCCTTGGATAAGTGGTCAGGAATAGTTTTTATTGCCATAAAACCTCACATTTTTCTTTTCTTTGCTAACAGGGAGCACCTGGCTCGTGGTTTCCAGTGGAACATCCCAGTTCTTACAGAGCCCTGCAAGCCAGGTGAAGGCACATGGGGAGTTACTGTGTGAAATAACATATGCAGAGGGTTTGCATTGGGAAGCTCATTTTTGGGAAGATAGTTTTGGGAAGTGTGTCATGACACCTGTTCCGGGGGTTGCTGCAGCCACAAATCTGAAATCCTTTGGTTTCTTCAGGGATCTTGAAACCTGCTCAGCACAAGGTAAATAGCATGGATACATGTGAGGTGCTGTCTGTGGCACCTTCTTTAATCTGCTTCCCTGGGCTGATGTTGCACTTTCTGAGGGCTCCCTCACCAAGACAGCTTTCAGATGTAAATTTTACATGGGGTCGCTCTGAGGTTTCCTCCCGGTTCTAATCTAACCTACTCTGCTCCTTACTCCCTGAATTCCTTGAGACTGTCACACATTTCTAAACACTGATGTCCTCCCTGCATGGCCAGTTAGGAATCCTTATTCCCCAAGTTGGGTCTATTGCTGGGCGAGAGCCACCTCAGAGCTTTCACACACTCACCACCTGACCAAAATGCATTTTTCTGCCATCTTACCTTGCAGAGTGATGCTCTTCAATGTTGAGATTAATACTTGCAGATTACCAGTTCTATTTGAGATAAAAAACAATACTTAAAAAAAACTTTCTAGGCTATAGCAAGTTTGGTGACAAATGACACCAGCTCTCTCTATTTGAAGGACACCACAGAAAATAGCTTTTTTTTTTAATAATGCAAATTGTGCCTCTAATAAGCATCTTTTTTAGTAATTTTTAGAGGTTGTGTACATGCATTTCTATAAACAGGGATATTTGTTCAAGCTAAGCCTGATTAAAAAAGAAATGATACAAGAGTTATTTGGAGGGCTGTAGGATAACAGTCTGTCCTGACCCAGTATTTCCACTTGGTGGAATGAGACTTGCAATTACCCTGGAGGAAAAAGTCCCTAGAGATTAGATCCCTAGATGAGATTATCCCTAGATGAGATTAGGTGGGAATGATTAAGATGATGCTAATGATATGCTGCCAATAGGAAATGGCTCATTTAAGTCCCATACAGAACTAGAATTTTTATAAAACACAACCATTGACAAAAAATATTCTAATCCCCATTATTTACTGCTCCTTTATTTATTTTTAAAAACTTAAAGATTTTTCTTCACCTAAAACCCAACAGATTTTAGGAAATTTGATCCTTATTTGAAGACCAGTTAGTGCTGGTAACAGGTTGGAATAAAAATAATACTTTGGTTCAAAAATATTTTGTTTTGATGCATTTTTTGTTGGGGTTTTTTTATGGTTTTTTTTGGGGGGGTTGTATCTCAGCTCATGTAGTGTTGTGTTCTTTTAACTGCCCCTCTTTTTTTTTTTTCTCAGGCCAGGTTTCATGCTCCATTTGAAAGCTGTGGTTTTTTAGCTTCCTTGGTGGTCCTCCCTCAATGAGACAACCTTTTGTTGGGCACTGGGAGCCAGAAAATATTGGGAAAAATGACTTAAAAGGCCCGAGATTATTTTATAATTTCTCTGCTTGTGTACTTCCCTGTGATGAAGTCACTCCCACCTAACTCCCTGCATCAAGGCTCCTCATAGAAGTGTGAGAGATTATTTTTATTATCCATCAATTAGTTTGTCACGACTCTGAGAAGCACCACAGTGCAGGTATGGCTCAAACACCTCTACAGCTGCTAAAAGATTTCTCCCAGCTGAGTGTTTGTCTTCCTGTCTGCTTTCCACACATAAAACGTTGTGGGTTTGAAACCATAAAGAAACCATAAAGATACATTTGTCTGTAATTGCCCTGTTCCAAAACTCATCACAGCAATTTGGTGAATATTTGATCATTTTTTAATTTCTACATAGTCTTCAGCTGAATTGCTAATTTCTAATTAGATTTCAGGGATAAATATTTCTACACTCGCTGTTAATACTCGTGGAACAATCTTTGCAGGAATTTTCAGGTTCCCTGTTTGTCTGATCTCCCAGTTATGATTGCTGGATTAGCTCTCCCCAGTGCACTGTGCTTGGCAATTTCTGAGGAACGAGAATTCAGCTGACACCGTTTGGTTCCACAACTTGCTGAGAGTGTCTCTAGAGCATGGTAACTGCCACCACTTCCATTAGGATTTGATGTTGCTCCCTGTTTTCCAGAGATTCTCAAGGGTCACCCTTTATTTGTGTTGATACCATATTAAAATAACTATTGTGAGAATTATAATTCAAAATTGTATGAAGTCAGTAATAAATAGTCTAATTAGTAGACAGAAATAAATTACTTTAATCTAAACTCCATGAGCACAAGAAACAGATGGGCTTAAGTGCAAATAATTCTCTCTTTTATGAAAAGATATTTTTCCCTTTTTAGTATCTATCACTGCAATTCAATTTTTTTATTTGCCAAACATGTTTTTACTGAATCACAAGCTACTTGGGAATGCTGGTCAAATTCTCCTAAGGAAGATGTGGCTATTGTTAATTAAATTAATTTATTTTAATTAATATCTCTGCACCCAGGAAAGGAAAACCCGAGCTTGTTTCCTTCCTTTATTCCTGTGGGGAACATGAATTCTGTGTATGTAAGGAGGATTACGCCCTTTTGAACAAAACAAAACTGTTTTGAACTAGATCTCCCCACAGCACTGTATTCCTGGCAGGCACTAGGTGCAGCATTTCTACATCTCATTCATAAATCAAATCTGCTCTCTGATTCACTTGGTCCAAAGCATGTTGGGCTACCAAGAATTTGCTGTGTAGCACGAAGTACTTGTAAAGCAGGTCAGACACTTCTGCAGAGCACCAGACCGACCCAGTGCATAATTGCAATCTGCAGAGCGGCTGCAGAAAGCCTCATTTTTATCTGGGAGTTGCCACTGTGCACCCAGGCTGCACCAGGCTATTCATGTGCACACACTAAATCTGATGCATCTCACAAATGCCACCCGCACACAGCCTGGCTGTGCTGAGCACAGGCGCCGAGTTGTTTTTTGGGCAATGAGCTCCTTCCCAGGAGTTTGTCCGGTTGTGTCCTGACTCACGGTGTGGAGCTCAAGAGCGCTCACTGGGCCTGCCTGGGAATCCTGGAACAGCCACACCAGACCTGAGCAAAGCTGTGACTTCTCCAGAGCAGTGTCCCATCTCGCTGGGCTCTGCCCTTTGCCCAGTGGTGCACAATCACCAGGTCCAACCACTGAGTCAAATACAAATGGAATCCTGCCATCAGTTTTTCATCCTTCCAGGTGATGAGCCTTGCTCCTCTCCCTCTCTGAGAGCTGGACCTTTTATGGGGCTCTTTTATATTCTAAGTTGTCACAAACAGCACTTAGTATTCACTAAAAAGCTATTGATCCCTCTCCCTCAAGTCCTAAACCTCCTTGTAAATCAGTACAACTCACTGAGTGAAGCACAGGAAAATGATAAGGAATCCTGGATCTGGCAGCGTCTCTGAAAACTTCCCAGTGCTGTTACCACTGTCCCATCAGTGCCACAGCCACAGCCAAGGCTCCTGGTGTGATTGAGAGTGTTACAGTGTGAAGGATTCAATTTCACCTCGTATTGCATCCAAAAGGAGATGATATCACCCAGTGCTTGACTCCTTTTGAACTTCCCTCTGCTGGTGAACTTCAAAGAGCACAGAGACCTCTCCTGGATTTGATCCCGAAGCAAATGCCTTTGTGCCCTTGTTCTGTGGGCACAGGGAGACAAGAGGCAGATTTACACAGTCGAGTTTGGATTTGCAGGTGCCCTGGTTGGCTTCTGAGATTTCTTGACAAGTGTAGCTGAGCTTCCAGCTCAGCTGCTTCTGAGGATTTTGTTGGCTGCAAAAGAAGCCTAAGGTCCTGCCTTCACAGACCCCTGAGATTATGGGATGTGGAACATTCTTCTTCCTCATCTTACTCTCATCTGGGAAGAGTTTTCCTTTCAGACAGACTCAGATATGCTTTAGATGCCCCGAAAACCAAATCCTTCAGGCAGGGGATACCTCAGATGCCTAATCCAACAGTCCTATATTCCAACTGCATCTTAGTGGCAGCACCTTGGCACCTTGCAGAGACTGGGTTGTTTGCTCTTGGGAAACAGATCCAAGCACGTAGCCAAGATGGAAGTACCAGTTCTTACTTTTTGGTCTACTTGTAGGTGGGCATGCTAATCCAAGAGCAGATCAGGGCACCAGCAAAGGGTTGGTTTGATAAATGTGTGTTTGGTGTTGCCTGAAATCTGTCACTGTGGCCACAGTCATACACAAAGAGGGCACGGAGCCATCCTTTACTCATGAAGAGATTCCCCATGAGAAGAGAAAGGCACATTTAAGTCATCTGACCCACTCTCTCTTCCCCCATGTGTCTTCATGGTGTTGAGATTGGGAGCCTGCTTCAGCTGGGTGGTTTGTATTAACACTCACCTGCTGATCAATGGGGCTGGCAGGAAAAAATCAAAGGGAATGTGAGAAAACAGTGGCATGATTCTGTTCCCTGCTGGAGAGCTCTACTCCTGTCTTATCAGGGTTACAGAGACATGATGTGGGTCGCAGAAACCTCACTCTCCTGACAGTTGTTACTTTTGGGATTAGATCGATATTTGTCTGAACCCAGGAATTAGCAGAACAACTGCCTGCAGGAATATATTTTAGAGGTGATTTCCTATCAGTGCTGGATGCTTCTGAATTTAATTCTGCTATTCAAGACAGCATTTACTTTTTTAATACTTAAAGCCATATGCACTGCTCATGAGAAATCCTGCAGGTATAGAGAAAACAGAAGAATACACGTTAGAGGATTAGAAATAATATGGATTGTGAAGTCTTATGTAAAACAGGAAATCGTATTTTTGAGGTGTTTTGCAAAGAAATTTTGCACTTGGCAGGGTATTTAAGTTACCTGTCATTTATACCTTGAAGATCAGCAGAGAAAACCTAATAATGCTTCTGCTCTTAGGAGTGATTGTCTTTGTAAAGCAGCTATCTTTGCGGCTTTATACAAGGCAAAAATGTCAGCTATGTCATCTCCAATAGCTTCTTTATGAATTGCAAGTGGCTTAATTTCAAAGGACCAAACTGAATAGCTTATTTTCTTTCTATTTCTAAAGTCTTTTCTGCTGCACTCTTAAAGAGAAAAAGCTATGGCCAAATATTTCACTGTTCCACAGTGAATATTAAAAAACAACAAAACAAAACCAACAGACTTGAAAATGCTGGAAGAAAAAAAAGACCAGAGCAAATGGAAATCACCATTATGTCCTAGGAAAGGTGGGCTTCAAGTCGGAGGCACTGCACTCAGGACGCAGAGCTGGAGGCAAAGTTAGGCTCAGATCTTTGTTTTTCTTGGCCAGTCTTTTCTAGTCTCTAATATGACCTTCCATTTTTAAAGATATTTTGCAGTCTGTCCTTGAAATTTTTTATTAATGGCCTAGTTAATAAGGAAGAGGATTACTACTTATCTATATTATATTTATTCTAATTTCTGCATTAAACATTGTTTTATGTAAATTTACCATGACATTTAATTCCCTTCATTTATACACTTGAATTACCACATTCTTACAAATACTTATTACAGTTATTTTGAGCTACAAGTCTTGCATATTTCTGAGCTAGACAGTCTTATTTATTATTTCCTTTTTCGTTCTCATCCATTGTAGAAGCTCAAGTAAACCTGTGGAGGCAAGCACAGGTAGATTTGAGCATGGAATGAGGTGCTGTGGTTTTTAATTGCCACAGAGCAGGATCAGGAATATAGGAGGAATAATCAAGCCAGGAAGAAAAACTTGCTGAAATTTCATCTTTCTCCTTTGAATACGCTGTGTGAGTCTAGCCTTACAGCAGGTTGTTGGGAAGGCTGGCTAGAATAACATAGGAATGAAAAAAATACCTTTTATAAAAAATAAAATTAGCCCAAAATAAATGTTGGTCTAATTTAGCTCTGTGGGCTAGTTCAGTTCGCTGCTGAGCCCTGCTGCCCAGCAGAGCTGAATAGATGTATCTGCTGTCAGTCTGCACCTCTGAAAACAGCACTGGCAAGTCACTCCCCAGCAAATGGTTGTTTTCCCTGCACAGTTAATGCAGTTGTACAGAGCAACCAGGAACTCAGCCACACGAAAACACAGAGGCTGAAATTTTCCAGAGTATTTAGGTAACAACATTCCATAACCAGTGGATTGCCTAACAGGATGTTAAATGGATGTTAGTTAAAAAATTAAAATAAATTTGTTAGCATCTTATAATTGAGTAGTTTAGGCTTAAAAGATCTTGAAGACTTCACTCTGTACTCCATTTTTGCCTTGTTAACTTGGTATACAGAAGCACTCACAGCCAGTGAGGCTGTAACTGAGATAAGAAAGAATAAACATCGAAGTCCGAACAAGAATTCTGCCTCTCATAGTCTTGGCTCTGTTATGTTTGTGTCTTCTGTGATACAAAAATGCTGTTTCCCACTCTGTCTGGAGGGGTTGTGGCACACCATGGTTAAATCTTTGGAGTAAAGGAGAAGCTGCAGTCACTCAACAGAATCCTTCCAGTCAAGAAATGGATTTGATCAGCGCATCCAAGAGACTGAGGCTTGACTCACAGAGGGATCAGAATCCCAAAGCAGGGAGGCTAAGTGGAAATACGTGTAGAAATATTTGAGCCCTGAAAAGATGCTGAGAAACCCATGACAATAAATTATATGTTCCACTTCAGTGGTGGAAACTGATTTCAGACGTACCTAGAGAGAGAAATACGAATGAGAGAATTTCAGTTCCAAATCTATTAGGAATCAAACTTTCAGACTGACAACACCTGTTTGATTGTTTTCAACGATTTTTTGCCATCTGAATAATGTCCTTTTTTGAGCAATTTAAATTTTCTTTGCTGAAAGGAAACCTAGAGGACACAGATTCTCCATCACAGAAGCAAATACCTTGGCTGAAGATAAGTTGATCTGTTAGAAAAGTGCCATATCTAAAGGTATCACAACAGCTGTACTGAGTTTTTTTTCCAGCCTAATAGGGAATTGATATTTCAGCTCAGGGACAAAACACTGCATCGCTTGTGTTTGAAGAAATGACTGCAGAACATTTGCTGCAATTGATCACTTACTGCTCCCTTTTCTGGCTTTAACACTCAGAAGTCCTAATTCTCGAATGCAGGGTTGTGTGAACAGAATGCACCCGAGTGAGTGGCTGTCTCCAGAATTGGGCTTTGCCAGTGCCTTTTGCACAATGCCCCTTCAGAGTGCACTTAACATTATGAATATAAGGAGCAGAAAAAGGGAAAATGCTTCTTGGTGCCAGTTCTATGGTCTAATCAGAGTTTAAATGTAAAGTTTATTCACCAGGAGAACAACAAATGCTGAAATCTTGTGGCCAGGAATTCAAGCACCGCAGGTTGAAATTATAATCTCTGTCTCTAATGTTCCTCTCAGAGACTGTGGGAAAGGAATGGTACATTTTCCTGCCACTACTCAGCCACTTTATCTTTGAATAGGAAGAAATTTTTTCTCTTACAAGCAATCAAGTATTTAGATTGCTCGTGTGTGTTTCCCCTGTAGATAGCAGGTGATCACAGAGGGCAAAGGTGAGCAAATGGGTTTAAAAGAACACTGCACAAGAAATGGTGCATGCACTAATATTACGTGCTCCGTTGCACATTTGGTTATTCATTCTTTACACCAGTCCTCTGGGACAAAATCAATGAGACATTCCATGTTATGCTTCAAAGTCATCATAATTGTTTGTTTTGAAGCAACAATTTTTTTCCCTTTTGTCAATCGAGCAATTTGCTGAAGTACCCAATTTTTCAACAGGAGTCAGAAATAAAGCCAGAAGCTTTTTTAAAATTATTTGGGGGAGCTGGGGGGGAGCCCACTTGCAAAAAAAACCCTCTGATGATTTGTTGTGTTGTTTATTACATGGTATTCTCCCCAAAGGGGAATCATAATGAAATAAAGCCCCACATAATCCCCATGGCACATCAAAGGAACGTGAGCTTTAAACATTATTTATATCTGTGTGACAACAAGGTATGTTTGCATAATTAAAGTACCTCAGAAGATGTGTACAGCAAGAAATCCCACTGGCAATTAGCTGCTTGAGTGGTCAAGTTTCCACATACAAATTCTGTGTATTACTTCTTCAGTGAAGAGCAGCACTGTGCTTGACCTTTTCTGCCTTCCCAAAGGATGTTGCTGTATTATTTTTTGCACTGTATTACCTTTATCTGAACACATGCTTTTAGTAAATGCCTGAGTCATAAGCTTAAAAATGACTAATTAGTCTGATGTTTGTATCTGTATGAACACCCTGAAGTCCTAGCAGGGGCTGCAAAGGCAGTGGTTTCAGCCACTGTGCAAACCTGGAAATGAGCTCTGGTGCCTCCCGTCACGTGTGAGAACCCTTCACAGGTCCATCCTGGATAGATGGGAAGGGAGGCACACAGCAGTGATGGGATTCCCCGTGCTCAGCCACGGAAGAAATGAGGCTTGAAAACCAGGCAAGGCTTTGTCCGTGCTGGCCCTAAAATCCTACACTGTGGAGCTTGGAAATGACACCTCAGGCCTCCATCTCTGCAGTTTGTGAAGCTAAACTCAAGGCCTCCTCACTAATTAGGATATTATTCAGGGATGGCTATAGTGGAAGCATGTTTGAAAGACAAAAATGCAGGAAAAAAGGCAGAAGTATATTGTTAGCATCCCTGTCATAGTAAGGCCCTCTGGGGATGCTACTTGGCTGCTTGTAAGTGTATTTAACATAAAGCAGAGTTTGAAAAATGTAGCTTGTAGCTCCCTGGGGCAGTTTGCCACTCGCAGGATGTAGGACAGTGAGCAGCTCGGGAGGAGGCTGCTGCAGCCCGACCCACGATCCAGGCCCTGCAGGCAAGGGGAGCTGGTGCTCTCACAATGTCACTTGATGGCCGGATCCCTTAGCACTTGTGAAAGGCCCTTGTTCACAGCCCCTGTGAAATTACACGGTGTGCTCTGGTGTAAAATAGCTGCTTCTCAACATTCCATAAGTGCACAGAGCTGCATTCTGAGCCCTGCATAAACGCAGAGGCAAGGAGCTGTGAGGCCAAATTCATTAGTGGCGTTCCATCAGGGCTCAGTGGGCTTAGCCTGGGGAGGAATTTTGCATGGCTTCTGTAAAATAGGTAAGTATTTGACTAAAATTAGCCAAATCCTCCAGAGCCTAATGGAGCGCTTATGGGTTCTGGCAACTTAACCCAATGTTTAATTTGCACTAATCTAGCCAAGACTGCAGAAGCATGAAATACACTCTACAGAGAGAGCACTGCTCTTTGAAGTTAGTGGCTTAATTCCCATTGTCTCTGATAGGAGCAGGACTGGGATTTATGTGGCATTTACTCCTGCTATTGTAGACAGAAATCTTTTAAAATATGAATTAATTTGGCTTCTGTTTGGGGACATTCCAGTCTTCTGAATTTACTAAAATCTTGTTAACTGGCAGGCAAACCTGCACTACTGCACTTGTGAGATCCATGTAGTCTCCATGCAGATGGAGGGCATCTCATGCATGGGCTGTGAGAAGTGAAGATTTCACTTCTGAGCTGTGTGCAGATCTGTAACTAGCCAGCTCAGAGCAGGGGAAAAAGCAAAGAAGATGGGCACTAAATGATCTTTAAGGTCCCTTCAAGCCTAACCATTCTATCTATGAACACAACTCTGCAGGAAGAGCATGAAATCAACCACCACAGAACCCAGCATTTTCTGTACTTCAGGGGACTCTCTAAGTACCAACAATTCCAAACGGATGTTTGGATTGTTTGTGTTCACCTGGTTGTTCTGGGATGTGACAGCTGGGGGATCAGTCACCCTCTGCAGGGTCCCCAGTTGGCTGCTGCTGGCCCAGCTGGGAGAGGGGCTGTGGCAACTGGGAAGTGCTGGTGGACCACTCCAGTGTGCAATTCCTCAGCTAGAGATAAGTGACTGTTTCAGTTTATCCTTTTGACAAGAGCAGAGGTTTCTCTATTTTAGACAGTCACAAAAGGTGAGCACGTAGTGTTTAGGGGGAAGGCAGCACAAGCAGTGATCTGGGCACAGAGAAATAGGGAAAAAGGAAGAAAAAGTGTCTTTGAAATGATCCCACTTAGCCGCCAAGTAACTGTTACATGGCACAAGCCCAAATTGATATGCTGCCTTCACAACACTTTGATTCACTCCTGCAGCCAGGTGCTGAGAGTGACTGTAATAACACAGGGTGTTTCAACAGAGCAGCACGTAGGGGAGCAGACAGGCAAGACAGCAGGCAGAAAGCAGCTGTCTGCTGTGCAGGCAAGGCAGGCACTTCAAAGGGAGGCAATCCTTCCAAGGAACTCATTGTCAGGAGCTACACAAGAGCTCCCAGTGATATTAATGCCCACTGTTACTGCCCCGACCAAAAGGAGTTTTTGTCCTGGTGAGATGACTTTCCCCATGATGGGGTGACAAGCAGTCCCTGACCCTTTTGTTTTATTCCAGTTACTTGCACATTCCCTGCGTTTCTGGCCGATGCTCACTGCTGCTTTCACAAGTTCAAAGTGGCAGAGCCACTACCCTCATTTTACAGGAGCAGACACACACAAAGAGTTTATTTTAGTCACGGGAAGCACCACAGATTCCCATGCTTTTATTCATCCCCTGAGTCTATCAGAAAGCTCAAACATCCAGCAGGACTGTATATAAAGAAGAGGGACTGCTGTTTCCTTTCTGCATCCTCTCTCACTCTCTGCCAGTGGATGCTGACAGCAGCCTGCTACTGAAGGGATCACGACTGGCTTTAGATGCAATTTCCACAGCCTGTTTCCTCCAGGCTACGCTGTGACACACCGGTGTCATCCCTTCCTCTGGCAGTCTCCAGCATTTACCATAACAGCTCTCATGTCACAGCTGCCTTTCTTATACTTAAGGTACAGCTTGAGGCAGGTGGAGCAAAATCGACACAGAAAAATCCTAAAGCTCCTCTTCCTCGCTTCCACTGCTCACCTGGCATAAGGAGGGTGCTGTGGAAATGGGGGAGGCAAAATCTTGCTGAGGAAAATGCTGGAGAGAGGTGATAGGAGAGAATGTTGATATATCAGCCCCACTCTCTGACTGGTACCACCACCCTTGCACCGAGAAAATTGGTTTGTATTTGATTCTGCTGATGTAGCAAAGCAAAACAGCAAGTCAATTTGGGATAGAAGATGGAAAAAGGAGAAGTGACCTCCTTTATTAATCCCAGAAGAGACAGGACTCCATTAACCAAACCTGTAACCGAACCTGTAGGTGAATCAATTTACTTCTTACAGCCTTATCTTGATTTTTTACTCCCACCATCTGGATTTGCACATATTGTAAACTCACATGTAGCACTTCATGTGAGAATGGACAGAATCCCAGTCTGTTCCCTTAAACCCTCTCAGATGATCCATGCTGGATACAAACTGAAAGGCAGGCAGTGATCATTTAGTTGTGTTTGCCTATTCTGAGGCAGTTATTGTACCTCGAAGCATTTCAAGAAATTAAGTCATTTATCAAAGTATGCTTGGGGTGATTATAACTACAGTAAAAACCCTTTAAGGGGCAGACTGCATAAGATGATGTTGTATCCTAAATTGAAAGGCACAAAAAGAACAGAAGTAAAAGGAATAACCTGCAAAATGAAAATGTCATGAATAAAAAAGGTTATTCGCTACATCGTAGTTGTATTTCATCTTTAAAACATTTAATCTTTGTATCACATTTTCCACATTAAAATATTAAGGCTTAGGATCTCTCTGACTTCTCCTCATACACATTTTAATTAGATTCGTGAAGAGTTCTATATAAAATTAGGGTGGTTTAGGGTTTCTGGTTTCAGCCTCAAAGGAATGGGGTTGCTCCAGCATCAGATTCACCCCATGGAAGACAGGGTCAACCAGTTTAACCTTTTCTCTTCCATTTTTATCAAAACAACAAGTTTCTTTTGAGATTTAGGAATAAACTTCAGAGGGAGAAAATACAACTTGGACCTGAGCCTGATCCAATTTTAACGGCAGTGTCTTGCTACCCTGTGCTTCCCAGTTTGGCAGCAAGCACCTTCTCTCTGCACAGTGTGACCTCCAGTTAAAAATCCTGTCCCAAAATGCTTTCCAAAGAATGCATTTGAAATACCCCAACACCTTAATTCTGCTTGCAAAGGGCAGTCTGGGATCTAACAAAACCAATGTCTACAGATTGCAGAAAACACATCACCACCTCTATCATCCTAATTGACGGCCGGACACAGACACCCAGAACTCCCTTTTATCACACAGATCCCCCCTGAGTGACTGAGGGGTGCTCACCTGCGCAATCGCTCTGCACTGAACGAGCAGTGCTGCTGGGAAGTAGGACCAGCGCTGCTTTGGGGTGAAAGGACCCCCCGAATCCCTCGGAGGGTTTTGTAAAGCGGCGAGGCACGAGGAGGGGGCTGTGCTTGGGGGGCTGCCGTGGCACACCTAAGGCACAGGGCTGGGCACCTGAGGAAGCTGCAGGCTCTCAGTAAGTGTTGGAGCGTGTACAACAGAAGCCTCTCTGAGTCTCTCAAAGGGAGAAAATAATGCAGAAGTTAAAGCCTTTAAAGAAATCAAAATAAAATAATAAGTATAATAATAAAATATAATATTAAGTCCCACAGACACGAAGCAAAGGTGTAAGTTTTAGCTTTAAGCAAGTAGAAATGCATTTTAAGTGCCTTAAGAGAGCTGCTGCCCTAAAATCTGGTTTAAAGTTCAGTTATTTAGCTCCAGACATAACAAAAATGTAGTAGAACATTGNCTGCTTTTCGTACTTTAGAATTGAATTTTAATAGGTGCAAAGAGAATGTTCTAGAAGAGCGTTTTTAGCTGATTGGGTGATTTATAGATAAATGCTTGCACGTTTTGCTTTTGCTTGCTTGCACGTTTGCTTTTGCTCTCTCACTCTCACACACTCACACACAGAAGAAAAGAAGAGGACACATGGATGAAGGAAAAGAAGAATAAGACGAAGAAGAAAAAGAAGAAAATGTGGGAGCTGCTGCCTCTCCTGCTCAGACTTATACCAAAGGCTGCAAGAGATGCTGCTGCTGCCATGCTCAGGACTTTGTACCAGAGAAGGCTCAAGCACGGCCAAAAACTTTAGCACAGACTCTGATACTTTGAATTCTCACCTTCAGACTGATGTATTCATGTAATAAATAACTTCACAGCAACCACCTACGGTTCATGTCTCGCTGAGACCCCCAATCCACAGAACAAAGCCTCAACAAGTAAGGACCAGTGACAAGCTCTGAGGATTTTTCTCAGGGCAGTATTTATTGCTGCAAAGAGGCTCAGCCACACTTGTAGACTTTCCTAACTGAGATCATTTAGTGCTGCAGGTGAAAGAGCCAGTTCTGTGAGGTGTTCATTGGTTTAAAACTTTAATATCAGGGAAGTATCATTTTTCCTTTGGGGCAGTGAGGTCTTGTGTGAGGTCTCCCTCTGTGTGTGAGGGACATTCCACCTGAGGAGAGGAGGGGGCTTTGACAGTGGCAGGGGGAGTCACAGCCTGGGAAGGGAAAGAGCTGCAGAGGAGCTGCTTCAGGGCCAGGAAGGAACATCCCATCCCCTGCCAGGTGTCCTGAATGGGTGGATGGACATGAATATCACAGGGAAATCCAGTGTTCCATTTCAAAATGTACTCCAAAACAAAATGAAACATATTCCTCCTGTATTTTTTATTATATCTATGGATAATACATACCACAAAGTCAGAGTGGGACACCAAAAACTTATTGGTGATTATTTTTTTTTAATATTTGGTTGCTTTCACATGTACAAATTCAATAATCTCTGTATTTATTATACTGACGGTGTCAAATATTCTGACTACTTCCCCCAACACCCCCTCCCAGAACCTAGGTATTCCTTAAATAACCTTAAATAACCCTACAGGTTTTGTCTGTCACTTAAGAACAGGAAAGGAGCCTTCCTTAGGAGATTAGTGTTTAATGCTTGCCCGATTTACATTCATTGAAATGGTAAATATCTCTCACAGGTTTGCTTACCCGTGCCTGAATAGAGCCACAAATCTCTGCCATTGATCTGCCCTGGTTGTGTGACTCTAAGAAGTTCAGAAATATTCCTGCAAGGCCAACTATTTACAAGTAAGTTTTCTAAACGGGTTTTAGCTCTAATTTTCTTTTATTATCTTCTTCACCCTGGACAGGCACTGTGTGGCACAGCAGAGAACGGACTCCCAAACCCACGGGTTGTGTGCAATCTCCATGGCACTCCAGTCGTACAAATGGACCTGCAAAGCACATTTTAAGGCAACATATGAAAGCTTTCATTGGCTTTGCATTAAGCCAAAGCTTCCAAATGTGGCCATCTGGGTGGTGTTATAGCCCCAGCTCAATCATGACTCCAAATGGTCACAGGGAGACTTGTGCACAACCAGTCAGGTTGATAAAAAAGGATCCTTTTGTAAATTTTCTTTAAGTTAATGCAAATAATCAATTTGGAAATCACAATACATGTAATACTTAACCAAGAAACAGATTATATAATTCACAAGAATTAACATCTCATGAATATGATCAGCATGCCTGGCAACAGTTATGTTCAGAAACATGTGCTGTAGAAAATTTAGATCCTTAGCTGTCTCAGGCCCTCTTAAAATGATGCCACAATACCCTGGAATGTGAGATGATGTTGTAGAAGTTTCCCTTAATTGCATTATCTGAGAAGGTCAGTGATTGTCACCAGTATTGTCCCTGCTTGGTGTCACTGAGAAAGCCACACGCCACAGAAATGTAGAGGGATTCAGTGACCTCTCCTCTGCCAGCCTCGGCCACATTATTGTGTTTTGACCTGGAAAATCAGTTCCACACCAATCAGGCCTTTTCGAGGTTTGGAAAACACTCTCCACCCCTGTTGTTTTCCTTCCTGTTTGGGAAAGGGGACAGCAATTTGCTTGGAGTGAGCTTTTAGACAGAGAAAGAAAATCTTGCTCTGTATTTTGCGAGTGAAATTACAAGGTTTGCAATCAATGAATGTTCAAAAGCTGGAAAGAAAAAGATGCTTTGACCTATTGAAACTCCTGATGGAATTATATACATTATTTAGAGATGTGTGCAGAAATGGCACTTGGCTAGTTCATGTCTTTCTGAAAAAAACAAGTGAGATACTGGACTCCTAAGTCTAGATTTATTTAGTTATCCTATTTACCCTGCTGGACCTATTAAAAGATGATGTCATAAGAATATTTCTTTCATTCTTCAATTTCTACAGGAAAATGATTACACACTCTAAACATCATGCCAAACACATTGACATTTAATGTGAAACTTTCCCCAAAACTTTTAATTAAATCCTTTTTTAAATCTGAAATTATATACCAAACTGCTTCAGTGTGTTGCTTAAATGAGTAACAGAATTCAAGATATATCACCAGCAGGTTGAGTGCATAGCTTTAGAGCCTCTTGGAGGACTTTAATTCAAATAAAGCTTTTCTGAATTTTCTACTGCGTAGAAATTCTCAGAAGACATCTACTGGAGCTGCAGTAAAAGATAAATCCAGTTTCTCTTCAAACTGAACCAGACATGGTACTTGAGTTGGTCACTACAGAAAGCAAAAAAATAGGAAATTTGAAGGAGCATGTGACATTTCTGAAATTATTCTCTCAAATGTAGCTGTTCTGGAAAGGTAAACACTTCTTTGTTGGGATACAGAGATGCTGGGATTCAGTCTGCTGCCTGCCATCTGCCTTCTTAAAAAACAAAAATCTTAATAAAGCTTTTCCATTATTAATTACAGTCTTGACTCTGCAAATGAAAATGTTCTGATTAGTGAACTTCTTCACAAAACTTCTGGGAAATCCCCATGTCCTGTCCCAGAGATTCTCCCCAATGCCCAGCACTTTGCAGATTTAGTATTAAGTGATCAAATAGCAGCCCAGAGTCATTCAAGGTAATTGAATCTCAGGATTTGGGGCCAGTTACACAAAGATGTTCAAACTAATTATTTAATAATTGAAAACAATAACCAGTGTAGTTAAATCTCTTGCTGATTTTCTAATGTTTATTAACTTAGGCACCTGTGTCTTCTGCACCACTTTCTTTCAAAATGCTTACGAGGATATGCATAGCATATAAATTTAAAATGAATGTGATTAACTCTATACCTACTCTAGGCTCTTAAATGATTAGAAGAGCATTATTATTTTAATTGTTATATAGATTTCCTTCTTGTGAGTCTGCTTATTTAATAGTTGTTTAAATTCCTAGATAGATGTCAAGGTGAAGAATTTTCACTAAACACTCACTCCACCATTTTCCACCACCTTTTTTAATGGCCTGATAGAGGAAGAACCACAGAAAATATTTCCTTAAAAATTAGGCAAATGTAACACTCAGAGATACTTAAGAGAAATAATGAAAAGCAACATCAACACCAGCCCTTATCAGCAGGAAAATCACTGCTCTTTCACTGGAGTGATTTTACTTCAGTCCATGGTTTATGCAAACTGCATTGAAAGACCATCTGAAAGAAAGGAGAGTTATAATCATTAAGAAAAATCAGCAGCATAATGTGTTCTAAATCAGTTTGTGTCTTCTTTCCAAGGGCTTTGTGTGCTAGAGCAGATGTTGCACCCTGCCCTTGCTTCACTTAGCTATGTGTATTATTTTAATTACCTTCTATACCTTCAAGGCAATTCCCATTGTATTATTTTATTTTGCCAATGCACCTGCTTAAGGAAAGAAAACTGGAGGCAGGGCTCACTCGGGAAAGGGTAAACTGGCAGGAAGATTAGGCTTCTTGGTGTCTTTTTCTATTTCCTTTTTTTTCCACTCCCTTCACTGTGACTAAATAATAACAACTGGAAGGAATAATTTTACAAGAGGGAGTTATCTGTTATTTTTATTTGGTCCCAATACTCCTAATTAACAGCAGATATGAAAGGTCCTGTAAAGGTTTTGAAACTATAACAAAATCTGGTAAAACCTTCTATTCTTCTTTTACAAACAGCATTCTTGTAGCACTATCAAATGGGCTGCTTTAGCCTTAAAGTCAGAGAAAAGAAGTATGAATACAGCAGAATAGCAACACGATTTATCAGCATGAAGGAAATAAATGGACAGTATTAACTGTATCATTCCAGCAGTCTGCCCAGCAGTCCTAATGCCTTAACAGAATGTGTGAAGGGAAATGAAATGGCAGCATGATTACACTGATTACAGTTGTTGCAAAGATGGGAGGCTACAGTCATGCTTCAGTGGGGCTGTAATTATACTTCAAAGAAATGCTGTGTGCAGCCTGCTCCACTCTTGGAGTATCCCCGCTGTTTGTTTCCCCTTATTTGGTTCTTAGGTCCTGTAGACACTTGCTCATAGGTGCAACTCTTTGTTTCAGCACTGGGAAAAAATCACTTTTTATGCATATCAGTGGATTTGGGTATAAAATTCTCCCAGCTCTTCTATGCTGCAACAGAAGTGCCATCAAATGACAGGATTAGCTATGATTTAATACTATTTCTAATTTCTTACAAAATAAAACCTCTGAGCTTTCATGAAATGAAGAGGTAAAGAGTGAAGGGAGTATGGCTGCTCAGTATCAAACAGTTCTCTTCTCCTCCTCGCCCCTAGGTATTAGTCCTGAACAGAAGAAATCCAAACCTTTGTGATTTGTCTTTGATTAGTGCTGCCTCATGCTGCAAGCAGTACTTCAGGAAGAAAGATGGATTTGTTGCTGTTGTTTCTCTCTTCCCATTGGCAATGCGTGGCAGCACCTAGCCTAGAGCTGGCCATTATATTTCATTTAAGGGAAGGTATTGAAAAGGAAAATACATTTTGATGTGTCTGTGTTTTGTCTATAATTCAAAGGCACTGACATTTTACAGCAGCTTTACTTCTTCTTCTCCCTTCAGGTAATGATGTGACACCAAGGCAGAATACAGAAGCAGGATGGGGAGGTGGCTGGGGGGTACTGTCAAGTCCTCTGCTTTCTCCTGCTTTCCTACAGATCCCTGTTCCCCTCCGTGGCTGGACTCTTTTGTGTGGTTTCTTACTTTGCCAGCCCGTGTTTTACAGAACTTGCTCTGTATCCCACAGCTGAGCACAGCTCTGAGCACTCTGGGTGGGGACCTCCACTAAGCGTGGCTCAGCCGCAGGCTCGAAGTGCTCTGTAGAGCAAACAGCAAAGGCTGAATCATTCAAAAAATCTATTTATTTGCTCCTTACCAAGCAAAATAAAACCTTAAGCTTTGCTCTCCATGAGGCTGAAGTGCTACTAGGAAAAAGAACTAAGGTCTATTGTTGTCATAGAGAAAAAGATGTTGGGAATGTTGAAACCAGAAAAGGGATGAAGAATTGAAAAGCCATGGAAAATCCAGGATTTTGTTGCCTCTATGAATCTTCGCAGAGAATCAGGAACCAGCAACAGGAGTTGAGAAACAATCAAGTTGTATCAAGGGGGAGATGGAACAACCCCAGCACTGGAGGCTCTTTGGCCTCTTGGATCCGTCCAGTTCTGGTGACTTCAGTGGGGCTGCAGCTCCTGCTCCTGGAGCCTTGGGCCCGTTTCTGTGCATGGATGTGTGCTCATTTCTCATAGGATTGCAGGTCAGACAGCATTCTGGATTTCCAGTGTCCTCAGGCAGCAGTCAAACCAGGCTGAGCCAAACCCAACTCTCCACCTTTCTGAGAGGGGAGCCAAGGATGGCACAACTGGAATTTGCTGTGTGCTTGTCAGACAGGGTGATATATGAAGGTAATTGCTTCTGTGTGCATTTAATTACAGTATTGTAATTAGCAGGTTGCAAGAGCAGATGCAGAGGGTTTTTTCACAGAGCAGACTCTGATAGGCCAGGAAAACATCTCAAAAAGAAAAGGGCAGAGCAATGTCACATTGTAATGCAGCTCTTTGTGCCTGGAGAAGAGGGTTAATTAGCTGATTGCTCCACTCTTCATCTTCATTTCTTAAGGTGGAGGAAACTTGGTAGGAAGGAGATTAATTTATCTTCATGAATTTTTAGAATTAGCAAGCGGCACCAAACCTTTGTTCAGCTCAGCATCGTGGCTTGGGCTTGGTGCTGGGGAGGCACCACGGCAAAAGGGAACAAAAACTCTGTGACATCTTCATCCTCCCAGGGAAAAGGGGAGCAAGAGCTCCAGTCCTCGAGCGCAGCTCACCATGGCAACCGGAGCTCCTCTGGGGGAGCGGGGCTGGCTCCGGGCTAGCGCTGCACACTGGGGCTGATGGCTCACCGGCCCCGCCGGGCGGGAGCGCTTCCCACCGCGCCCTCGCCCCTGCGCCCGGCCCGCCGTGCCGCCGGGACCGGCCACCGGGCTCCGGTCACCGGGCTCCGGCCACCGGGCTCGGGTCACAGAGCTCCGGTCACAGGGCTCGGGTCACCAGGCTCCGGTCACAGGGCTCCGGGCACCGGGCTCGGGTCACCGGGCTCGGGTCACAGAGCTCCGGTCATCAGGCTCCGGTCACCGGGCTCCGGTCACAGAGCTCTGGTCACAGGGCTCCGGTCACCGGGCTCGGGTCACAGGGCTCGGGTCACAGAGCTCCGGTCACCGAGTTCAGGTCACCGAACTCAAGTCACCGAATTTGGGTCACAGAGCTCGGGTCACTCAGCTCAGGTCACGGAGCTCCGGTCACCAGGACTCTGAGCTGGCTCCAGGGAAATCCAGTGGCAGGTGAGGAGAGGATTTGCGCAGGATGGCGTCTTCTTCAAATACCTTAAGGAGTCTGTGGTCTGGCACGTGAAGAACGAGGTTCACTTTCCTGGTAAAATTTAAAAAGTTTAATAAAAGACAGTAAGGGACAAGACAATAAAGCAAAAGTTCTACGGCCGGGTGCTCGGCATTCAGCCAAGAGCACGCCCTAGCTCAGAGAACACTTTCTTTAAATGCACCCACGTGTTCCATATTCACAGACCCTCATGCAGTATTTGAACACATTCCTTTGAGTTCCCCCACACCTGCCCGACTCCATTCCATTTTATTTCTCCTTGTGGTTCCAGTCTGTCCATAGCCTCTGATAACAGATGATCAATAAATCTTTTTCCTGGAGGTCTGAGTCACTACTACCTTCATCCAGATAGGATAATCCAAGAATGTGAAGAATTTCCTGATTATCTTTTTCCATTTTCTGAGTTAGTTTACATGAATAAAGGCTTTTAACATTACCATGCTATAGCCCAAGAAAAATATATATCACACTATTAAGTTTTGTTAATAGCAGAAATAGAAGAAACTATATTAATACATCAAAGTTTTCCAACATTATACATATAGCATTCATTTTAATATTTGCAAAAAGCCAACTTTATAATATGTATCAGGTATCTGTGGGGAAAGGGAACACAGCACTGCTTATGTTGCAACGCACATCAAACTTACCCACTGTAATTCAGGGATTGTTTCTTTTGCTTTAAATACACAAAAAGCACCAAATTAACATTTTTTTTTCTTTTTTCCTATTAACTTACTTCTATTAAAGTTTCCTATTAAACTTCACATCTTGTTGTAGTTTTTAACTTATATTATCCCACTGAAAAATTGGATCCTGGCATTCATATTTATTAAAGTTATCTACTAGAGGGATAGAAGGACATAGTCTCTCTAAATGTGCTTGCAGGAGTCAGTACAAATTGCACATTTAATTATTGTGTACTTAAAATCGGATAATCATAGAAAATCAAATACACAGCCTGGTTGATTTAGAAAGTATTTTTAATAGGGCACTATTAAATTATAGAGTTAAACATTATTAGATATATTTATTCATGAGAGATAATTTGATATGTAACAAAATAAGCCAATACATGGTGTAACCTCTTGCAGTCTAATTTTCATGGATGAGCTCTTGCATATTTAATATCCTTTGAGGATATATTTTAACCTAGACTAATTACTGCTTTCCTCTTATTTCTGTTCAGTTTGACATCGACATTTGGCTAAAATAATGTAATATTGTTATTATGGAGCAAATTAAGTAAATCTGGTTTATTTAATTTAGCCATTGTTGATAATGTAAATGGCCTGATGTAGGTTATGACAACAAACATTGCACACAAACAAAACCAGCTAAATTCTCTACAGTGAACCCCTACTCACATTGCAAGATGAACACCATCAGGAATATTTTCTGACCTGTAAAGCTGTTCTATAATATCTGTTTCTAATCCCATTGTGGCAAATTTATAAAGAGGAGTAAAGTAAGAAATTCCTGGTGATATGAGTTATCCTTACTGTATTAAGACAATTTAGCTTAAAAGCCTATCAGGCTAGCTGGGGACCTGGTCAGAAACTTTCCGTAGACAGAACACCTGAGCACAGAGATTTTGTACTTGAAAGTAGGTTAATTAATTAATTGAGAACTCATGTCATGGCTTTGATATATACATTAATTTTGTGTCTGAGAAAAATTTTAATTAGATGTTTTAATTTTGTTCTCAGTGACATCTTAATAAAATGCACTGATAGGTCAGGTTATGTGTTTGTACAGTTTGGGATAATGCCAGCAGTGTCAGCTGGCTTTAGCAGATCAGCTTTGCTTTGCTTGGTTCATCAGCCAAACATCTTGCTATGTCTTGCTTTCTTTGATCCATCAATTTTCAATGTTCTAAAGTTTTAATAAGTCTGTCTTGTATGAAAATATTTTTTAAAACTAACGTTTTGAAAAATACTTAAAGACAGGTTACATTGATGTAACTTTTAATTACATTTGATTTTTAAACTTACAATAAATGCTACGGGCTGAAGGTTTTCTAGATGACTAGTGCAATAAAATAGTTGATCTTTGTCCTGAGTCAGTATTGATTAGTAAAAACTGAAATTCTCAGTGTCTTTTGGGAGGCTAAGGTCCCTTTTTACATGCTGCACCAACTAAAAGCAGTGATGATTTTGACTACACACAGATCCTTTATGCTTTTCAGCCTTTTAAATTTTTCACCCCTAAATCAACTGAACTTCAAAATAAGAAAACCCTTCTTCACTGAAAAAGAAAAAATATTTTTAAAAATCCTTTTTAACAACCTCATGTATTGGACACATAAATATCTCCTCATTAACATCAGCAGTTGCATAAATCAGCTTAATGTGTTAGAGTGAAGAACCCTTCCCCAAAACCTAGAAAGAATTTGCTAAAATATCCCATAACCCTCTGGCTGAGGAGGAGGCTTTCTGCCCACCCTCTGCAGGGGAGGGGGCTGAGCCTTGGGTGCCTCTCAGCCAGGGACAGCTCCTCGTGGTCCCAGCTGCCTCAGAGCTACCAACTGATACCAACACCAAATCACTTTTCCCCCCTATCAGCTACAGAGGAAGCAGAATTGCTTCTAATCAAAAGGATGGCCCTCCCTTAGCAATTGTTTGCTCAAGTATTTTTCTGACTGGTCTGCTTGATGGGCAAATGTGCAAGGAAATGGAAAACATAATCTTTCAACATGAAAGAATGCCAGTGCGCTGTGAAGAACTGTTTCTAGCTCACTTCTCCTCTCATGTGGATTTACACTGCTGCTAATTGCCTAAAATTGGCTGCCAGGTTGGCTTCCAATTTGTTTGATAATGCGTGTCCTGGTGTCTGGGAATGCCCAGTAACATGCCAGGGGCAGGATTTACTAAACCAAAGGGCTCTCTGTGACTAAATTAAATCACATATTAGCAGCGCCACATATTAGCAGCACATCAAAGTCTCAGAAACTTTGCATGGCTCTGTTTTCATTCTGTGCAGCCTTGTCCGAAGTTCACCCACTACTGCTCACCAAAACATCTAAACTGGTGAGGCTGGGTGAGTTTTGGAGCAGCCTGGGATAGTGGCAGGTGTCCCTGCCCTTGACAGAGTGACCTTTAAGGTTTCCTCCAACCCAAACCATCCCTGATGGCTCTGTATGGTTCTGAATGCACTTCATTCTGTGGGCATCTTTTGGGAACCATGTAATCAGCCACTAAAGACCCCAAGAATATTACAGCTAATCTTGCTGACATCTTGCACAAAGAATCACCAAAATATGGGGATGTTTGCTAACCTTTTCTTGTGAGTACTTGGCACCTGGGTTTATGAATTAGTGCACTTAGCGAGTAGTTTTTTCTCTTATCTACTAAAAATAACAACATGAACTCTAAGACGTTGTCAACGTATTACTTCCCAAGGGAGAATTTTGCTCTTCTCTCTCATTTATCTAGGCATGTGTAGAGGCTTTTGACCCATTTAGCATAGATAAATGACCCATGATGTGAAATTTCCCAACAGTTTAATAATGCATTTAACTCAAAGTGACACTTGCTTGCAGCTGCCTTAAAGCAGTTTCCAGGCTATATATGTCTCTTTGAAATGATGTATGACAAGTAGGAAAGCTTCCTTGATAGAACCCCAAATCCCATGGGCAAGTAACAAGAAAATCCTTTTTAGATTGCCAGCAGCAAATTTATACTTTGCAAGTCTTTATTTAATTCTATCTGTTTTTCAATATAATTTATGGTTATGACCATTAGTCTAAAGCTCACAGTAACTTATACACAAATTATTTTTTTCTTCACTGTAATGCATTGTAAAGGCTTTTATTGATCCCATTTTTTCCCCAGCATACCAGAAGTAAACCCCTTGTCTTACCACTGAAAATGTTTTTGTAATCCTTGCACTAACTTAGCTGTATCAAAATTCTTTTACTTCTGAACCCTGGGTAGTGAAACAGAGAACTACAGCCTGTGTATGTTTAAAAACAGAAACTTTTTAAGAAAGCTCCCTTATGTGTTTGAAAACACAAGTCTGAATGATAGCTCTTGATTTTTGCTTGCATAGATTAAAAGCAGTTGGTGTTGAGTGTGTGGAAAAATTTTTATTAAATCTGCTTCTGGTTTAGTGAGCAATTTCCCATGATACATGTCATATTAAAAGCAAGAAAGATTTAAGAAAGCAAGAAATTAGCATTAGACTTGAGGAGACAAACACTTCTAAGTAGACAATCAAATTTATTATTTAATCACATTTATTTCCAGTATTAAAATAGAAGTCAAGTAAGTGAAGCTGGGTCCTGTAGGGTCCTGAATCTTTTAGCACAGATAAATGCGGCGGGTTGCCAAAATCTGCAAACAAAAAACATGGATCCAAATAAGAAAAAACATAAAATCAAAACCCAAACAAACCCAGAAAAATAAGCTTGAAAAAGTGCTATCCAGAAAGAAAGGTTAATGTGGGCAGAGGAAGAAGAGGAAAAAGCAGCTGATTAGAAGAGAAGCACAGAGTTCACAGGATGTTTGTGTCTCGGACTCTGATCATTTTTCAGCTCTGCTTCTCCCTTTGGCCTCCAGCTTTCACCCCTCTTGTGTTTCTCACCCACGGTGACATTCCCCTCACTTTCCTTCCCTGCAGGGTCCCAGACTCCTCCAGTCCCAGCCAGCTCTGTAACTGTTTGTAGAGCACGTGGAGAATTTGGCTCTGGCCCACAGTTTATAATGCAGGTGTGAAATCAGGGGATGTGGAATTTTACTCCAGCTGCTCCAACCGAGCCTGGAAAATGCCAGAGGAGCAATGCCCCAGAAAAGAGCTGCTGCACAAAGGCTGTGCTGCCTCTTGCTGCTTTCCCTGCTCAGAGCAGTTTAAGCCCATCTCCTTAGCTCCATTTCAGGGCAAAGTCAAAGAAGCCACCTTAAACCACAGAGGGCCTTTGATCTGGGTCTGAGGAGCAGCCTGCTGAAGTTTATTCCAAGAGAGTGGCACACTCAGAGGGAAGTGAGCATGGCTGTGCCCCTCACTGTACCAGCAGAATAACTGGGTACAAATTTCCTGAGCTGAATTTACACATCTAACCAAAGTTAAATGTCTGTTCCACTCGGTCTGGGGAAAGGGAGTGGCATTTCAGGGGGGAATTCACTCACCTCAGTGCTGGCCATCTGTGATTAAATGAGGTGAACTGGGAGGGTCTTCTCTTTGCTTGGTGACTACAAGCCTGCTTCTGTTAGACGTGTGTCAGCCAAAGTGACCTTTCCACCACCTAGAAAAACAGGGAATTCCTCCTTAAAACAAATGATCTCTAAAGTGGAAAGAAACCCTGCCCCATTGCTGATGTGGGTTTTTTGTTCATAGAATCAGAGAATGTCCTGCATTGGAAGGGACCCACAGGAACCATTGATCTAACTCCTGTCCCTGCCCAGACCCCCAACAATCCACCTGTGCATCCCTGGGAGCTCCTGGAGCTGTGGCAGCCTCGGGGCCGTGCCCATCCCTGGGGATTCTGGGCAGTGCCAGCACCCTCTGGGAAAGCAGAACCTTTCCCTGATCTCCAGCCTTTAGTTCCCCTATTCAGAGAATAGGGAAATGGAAATATTCCCTATTCAGGGAACAGGATAGCACTTAGGAGTCTTATAGCCAAAACCCCTTTCATTTGCCAACACAAGACACGTGTTGACTGGAAGAGGCTTCCAGCCTAGCCAAGGTCCCTGTCACCACCATCAGCACTAGTTCCAGCTCCCTGAGCTTGACTGGCCTCTGGAATTTGACTGCATTGAGCCTCACCTTTGATACAGAGCGATTCTTCCTAGCCGGGGATGAGAGCAGCTTTTACAGAGTAAGCTTGGTTAAGCTGCTGAAAGGGTGAAACTGCTGCCTGCCCTGCACAAAGATAAGCACAAGGAGCAGCAGAAGTGAGGCAGGGAGCCTATATCAAAGCTAATGAAGAAGGCACAGGGTCTGAGGAAAGGAGGAAATTCTTGCAGGAGTTTGGGCTCGTGTGAACTTGGCGAGATCAATTTGCTGCTGAACCTTTTGAGCTGGGCGCCGGGGCTGGCTCGGAGACACAGCCACGAGGCCAAGGGGGCCCTGAGCCGGCTCCAGAGCCCTCCTCCAGACACAAACTGAGCACAAACAGCTTCTTGGCCATGAAAGGAGACGCATGCCAACGCATCTGCTTTTTAAAATGTGGAAAAATAAGCGATATTTACGCGTTAGCTTCCTCTTCTGTAACTACAGATACTGGATTTGTAAATATGAATTGATCTGAAGGACATTTTCACAACATTTCTCACCAATAATATCTGGTTTTACATATTTGTGCCGACACACTTCCCCCAAATAAGTAAAATCAACCCACCCAAAAAACATTTTTGCAAGCTGCTTCTCTGAAGTGCAAGTTTATTTGATTTAAGCTTCTTTGCCCATCATTCTTAATGAATAATTATTCAGTATTTCAAACTGAAACAGATAGCTTCATTTAGTATGATTAATGCTGATGTGGCAGACCATTTGCATAATTACAAAATATAAAATAAATTCCAAATGGGAATCTTTCTAACTTGTGTAACCAAAGGCCTGAAGAAAGACATTATGTCTTAAAGTTATCTTGAGACACAGTTATAAAGTTTTGTGACTAAAATTGAAAGGTAAAATTTTTTTTCCTCACCACACATTACAAGATGTTACCAAAATAAAAATTATATCTCTGAGACAGAGAGAAGTAATCCACTGAAAGTATGTGTCTGCTGAAACAGATATTCTTTCCCTACTGTTAAAGATTTGGAGCTGCTTTTAGTGAAAATTAACTGAGATTTTTCATGGAAACAACATTTGTTATTTTAAGATATATGGAGGACTTTTTACTTCTTTAAAGTTTTAACAAACTTCATTTCTTTTGCAGATTTTTCGTTGGTCTTCGCTGCTTTTAGGGGAAGTCTCACTGTTCTTCAAGGCAGTTACTTCCATGGACTAGCAAAGGCACAGTAGACAAATGCAGTCCTAGTTGCGGTTTACATTTAACAGCCTTTTCCTGAATGTATTGCTCTGATTTTGGATAAAGGGATGTTCCATCAGAATGATTGGTACTAGGAGCAACTTCCTGCACCTTGCCTTATGGGAGCTGCATTGAAAACAGGTGATATTGCTCATACCTCCAAATAAATCAGAGCTAACAACATTTATTAGGACTGTCAGGGGAAAAAAGCTGAGGAAATACTGTCTGAACAATCAAAGCATTGAGGAGATTCTGTGTTCCTGAGGTTGCTTGTTGGGTTTTTGCTTAGACAGGTCCTGAAATCAATATAGTCATTTAGGCAGTAATTAGCCAATAATTTTTATAAGGAAGTGGTAAAAAAGACCTCAAATGTGAGTGGGTTCATCAGTGGACAAGTGAATTAATGGACATGGAAAGAGAGAGCAAAAGCAAACCCAGCTCTGGGAAGGTTTGGATATGTGCAGGTAGGTAATAAATGTAAGCAGAATGCAACTGATTTATTCCTGCCTTGAAAAATGGCTCAGTCTCCTTTCACCCCAGCTCTGGTGCCAGTCAGATCACAGGGAATCTTTCATATCTCTTTCTGTAGATGAAGTGACATCTCCAGACTATCAATTTGCCCTTTCCAGTACCATTTAAAGATACAACATTATTTTGGCTTGCCAACGTCTCGACCTCCATAGAGTCACTCAGTCTCCTGCAATAAGGAATATTTGATTTTTCCAAGTGATTCTGTCTGAATTAATTAGCTGAAAAATTTCCTTGGCTGAGATATTAAAGAATTCACAGAGGCAATTTGTGTTTGTACATATGTGACCTTGCACAGGGAGAGGGACTCTGTGTTACACTCTGGCAGGGCTCATACACATTCCTGATCATTGCACCTAGAGTGTGAGGGATAATTCCAGGCTACTTTAAGCTGAAGCACATGGCAAACAAAGGAGGCTCGTGCACAGGCTGGTGGATAAGGTTCCATATGTCATTTAGAAAAGAAGATATACAAGATAGAGCTGACTGAATTGCAGTGGGAGGGGAGAGAGTGAAAGTTGAAATGTGTCTGAATCTGCCTCACGGTTTGAGCACTTTCTCTCCTGAAAGTGAAATAGCACCATGGATGCCCACAGGTGCTCAGGACAGTGGATTTATCTCCCAGCAGAGTAAGTGCTTCCTAACGCCCATATTCCATGAGGATAAATTATTAAGCAGGGTCTGGGTATGGATCCTGAGTCTCCAGCAATTCTGCCTCCTTGAAGGAGCTATAACCAGCAGCCAATATTGCAAAGAGCTGTGTTTGTACCCTCTGAGCAGCACCTCCATGGCTGCTGAGTGTGGCAGGGAGGTGCAAACACTGCCAAGAGATTTGTCAAGGTGGCACTTGCACAGATTTTTGGTGGTGAGACAGATAAAAGCCCATGGAGACAGGGTCCTCTCAATGCTGCATTGGCTCAGAACAGGCTAACGAGGAACATTAATTAACCCTGTCTTGCTACAGGCATCAAGCCTGGTGAGAGCTTAGCTCAGCTGCCTGCTGAAAAGGAGGACAAAGGAAAAATCCTCATGGTAGCTGGGGACTGGAAACAGCTGGATGGTTCCCCAAGCATCCTGTCAGATGCTGAGCTCTGGGGAGACAGGTTAAGTAACCATAAAATAGGAACTGGGCCTGGGGACTAGTCCTTTAAAACTACTTGCTGGATTACTGTATTTTCAATTTGTTCATTTGTTTGTTTTGTTCTTAATTTTTCATTCTGATTGATCAGGAAACGTGGGACTAAAATGTGTGGGAAGGAAGGCCGGGATATCCTTGTACTGGACAGGGAATGCTGTGATAGTTGGTCACTGGAGGCTTTCAGGGAGGAGATTCCAGTGGGCTCCAGTGGGATGGAAACACAAAACCAGATCGCTCCTTTCATGTTAGTCTTCCCACAAACATAAAATAGAACAATATTCACGGTACTGTTGGTTTTCAAATTACAATGCCTTAAAAAAAACGAAATAAAAAGGTGCTGTTAAGAAACCAACAGACTCTCCAGAATGGGAATAAAAGAAAAAGATGTTCTTTGGATGACTTGCAAGCTGACTGAGATGAACTTTGAAATGTCAGTTTTCAGCCCTTAAATATAGCTATAACTGTTCAATATGGGGGATGTAACAGATCTTGAGCTGATTTTAAAAGGAACAGTAACAAAAAGCCACAAAATAGGACAATCTTTACATACATATTTTTCATCAAAGTCTTCTGATACAAAGCTTGCAGACTGTTCATCAGGGATTATGAGATTAAAAACCATAACTTTAGCACAGGGTAGACACAGGTTTAGTGCACACAGGCTGAAAAATAGCAGCTACCTGTAGACCTCATCTTTGGTGGAAAATGAGTGTGTTTGTGATGAATGTGTGTGGGTTTCTAAACCAAAATAACTCGTACAGAATGATAACGCCAGGATGAAGTTAAGTGATGAGCTCTGTGCCCTTTTTTCCTCTACTGAACGCTGCTAATGACCTGAATGCAGCGCCGAGAAAAGGCCGAGATGGGGAGAGATTGTGATGTGAAAAAACGTGAACGAAAACAAGGAAAACAATTTGGAGTTCCCTAAGGGTTTATCGTCAGCTTAGACCGGTCCTTCAGATCACCTACAAAGGCCGGTGAGGGCTGAGAGCTCCAGCACAGCCCTCTCTGGGTGCCGGGGCTCCGAGAGGGCGCCCAGCAGCTGTCACTGCTCTGCGGGTTACTCTGCTCTTCCCCTTGGGCTGGCGCTGGCTCTGCCCTGCGTCCCGGCCCGGGGCTGCCTCTCCACGGGCACCAGCGTGGGCATGCCCTGCTTCGAGGCAGGACACGAGCCCTACCTGCCAAATGAGGTTACCTCGCCTTACCAGTTACCTCACCTGCCTTCTGGCACTTGCTGCTTTGGGGGATTCCTCCAAGTTGCTACTGATTGTCTTGCAAGAAAAGTGAGCATTTCTGTTGAAGCTGAGAGCTTGTCTGGGTGAAATCTTATTTTGTATTGTTCTCTTGAGAATGGTCTACTTGCTAAATATTGCATTTTCTGGATAAAAAACCCAAAACAACCAGACGATATCAAAAGGTCACTTATTTTCCTCTTGTGCTTATAAAATTTAGTTACATGAATGCCAGTGACCCGATAATTAAACTAAATTGTTTTAAAGAGAAATGTATAGCATAAACAAGTGGAAGTAACGAAACTCATTATTGAGAAAATATCCTAAAACTTCCAAATTCAAAGTGATCTGCAGATCCCACTGCCCTCTTTACTCTTATCCCCAAACTGGGAAGGGAAGCACAGGTAGCTTCTCCAGTGACATCTGAAATATAAATGCCACAATATAATCTTTTAGAGGCAGGATGTCAAACGCCATTAAGGCGGTTTAAAACCCCACAGTTTTTGTAAAAGCGTTTTTATTTAGCACACGTATTTTGAGCTTGAGCAGGCCCAAAAGGTATGGAGAGTTCCTAATTGGGCATTTGCCTACACAAATGATTATCTAAACTAAATGGGGATTAAGCCTTTGAGATTGAATTACAAGGATGGAGATCAAACCTCCACAGGCAAGTGAAAATCCACCAATTATTTAAAGAGTTTAATTAAGAGCAGATCTTTCTGTAGTCTGATTTAAAAGGACATAACATAACATTTGTAGCCAATAAAATCTAAGGAATAAAAGACCACTTTTTTTTTTTTTTTT